>CAJHUC010002791.1:0-38817 GCA_905146915.1 Ostreobium quekettii
AAAGCGAGGCTTGAACTAGTTCAAGCCTCGCTTTCCATCAACGCTCCGCAGAATTTGTGTAAGGGATTCTACTCAACTCAAGTGACTATCGATTGACCACAACAATGGAATGGTAGATGAAATTTCACGACCATTTCCAAAGTATGGAGGACTTGGGTATCTAACTCGATGTGTTCGTTCCTGAAATTGGTGCTGTTGTCGTGATGATTGGCGCACCATCTATGGGTGGTGTATCTGTTGATGCATCATCATCTGTACTTCCCGCGGCAGAGACAGTATCATCTGTCTCTGCAGAGCCATTGCCATTGACCACCAACACTAGACCAATACGGTCTTGCAACCCTGCGATATCGCTAACTATCACTGTGACACTATGAACCCCAATTGCATCCGTCCCTGGCGTTCCTTTCAACCGGGCTTGCCGATTGTCTATCGTTTCCACTGTTAACCAAGCGGGGGATTCTTCCGGATCTAGTGCAAAGGAGAGAATATCATTCTGATCAACATCTGTCGCACTGACAACAAGTGTAAACTCGGTATTGGCATCGATAGAATGATTTGTCTCTAACTCTCCAAATTGGGGCGGATCATTGACATTTAGCACAATGATTTCAACCCGACCTGGAATCGCATACGGTCCATCTCTGACCAAATAAGTAAAGCTATCTGGGCCTACATAGTTTTCCTGTGGCGTATAGAGAGCTGTATCACCATTGTCCTGCAACTGTACCGTACCATGTTGGGCTAGCTGCACAAGCTCTATCGTAATTGATAGCGGATCGCTATCACCATCACTAATTGCACTGCGCAACGAAATGAGCTCACTACTATCCTCGTTGACTGTTCGCTGCAAAAGTGCAACCACCGGCGGTTGATTGGTTGGCGTACTCGTGGCTGTAGGCAGCGGTGTATTGGTTGGCGTACTCGTGGCCGTTGGTAACGGCGTGTTCGTTGCAGTAGCTGTAGGCAGCGGTGTATTGGTTGGCGTACTCGTGACCGTTGGTAACGGCGTGTTCGTTGCAGTAGCTGTAGGTAGCGGTGTATTGGTTGGCGTACTCGTGACCGTTGGTAACGGCGTGTTCGTTGCAGTAGCTGTAGGCAACGGTGTATTGGTTGGTGTACTCGTGGCCGTTGGTAACGGCGTGTTCGTCGCAGTAGCTGTAGGCAACGGTGTACGCGTCTGAGTTGCAGTCGGCAGTGGTGTGTTCGTTGCAGTAGCTGTAGGCAACGGTGTACGCGTCTGAGTTGCAGTCGGCAGTGGTGTGTTCGTTGCAGTAGCTGTAGGCAACGGTGTATTGGATGGTGTAACAGTTGGCAACGGTGTACGTGTCTGAGTCGCAGTCCAGGTCGCAGAGGGACGCGGTGTATTGGTTGGCGTTGGTGTTACTGTGCGCGTTGGTGTTACTGTATTTGTAGGTGTGTTCGTCTTTGTCGGCACTGGTTGCAACGTTGGGAAAAATGGTCTCGGTGTATTCGTTGGTACGCGCGTATAGGTTGGCGTCGGAATCGGTGTTGGCGTCAATGTAAATGGCGCTAGCGTCGGCTGTAATAGCTCTGCGCCTTTCGTCGGTGATGGTGGACTGGAGGTCACTGACACTGTTACTGTCGGTGTATCGGTTGGAATTAGAAGCACTGGTGTACGCGTACTTGTTGCCCTTCGTGTATTTGTCGCTGTTGGAATGAGCAATGTTGATCCGTTATTACTATTTACCGTGCGTGTATTCGTTGGCCCAGGTGTGTGCGTAGAAGCCGCGGCAACGGAATTGATTGCTGTTGCCGTTGGTGTACTTGTTGGATTACGCCGATCCTGACCATTACTTGGTCTGGTTGGTGAGGTCAATGTTGCAGTTGGCAACTGCAGCACCGAAGTTGCCGTACTTGTTGGGCGTAACACACCGGACTGTCTAGTTGCTGTTGATGTAGCGCGGCGGGTTGTTGCAACGATGACTGGTGTGGGCTGATCCTCTTCCTGTGAAGTAATCGTCCTTGGTGGAAGGGGTGTTTCCGTGACCTGCAATCGCGGTGTCGGTGAAGGTGTACGGGTCGCTACATCTTCTGCTTCGGAGCCATTATTCCCACTGTTTTCTGTTGGCGTTACCGTTGGATTTGTCGTTGTCGATTCTGATGAGCCCGAGCTGTCGACGGTTGCAATTGCTGTTGGTATCCCGATAGCCACAGCGGTGATGCTATTGGTAATCATCTCATCTGCGGTCACAATCCATGTTGGAGTTGTGGTTGGCGTTTCATCTATAAAACCAGCTATCTCTCCTGGAGCCCCTGTGTCAATAGACGGAGGACTTCCCGGCGCGGCGGGCCCAATCTGATCAAAAAACGACTGCCCCCACAACACCAATATCCAAAGTGCAGCAAGGGTCGCACCAGCCATTGCCAATGAGGGCGCAATCCGCAAGCGTTCTGCTAGCCATTCACCAAATCCCATACGCTCTTCCCGTGTGACAGGCGGGGATGCTGCTGGTTGGTGGCTGTATGCCGAACCCTGCGAGGAGGATGTACTCTGCCTCACGCTTGTTTCTTCAGCCGTCGAAGCAATGTAGGGCGTTGCTTGAAGTGTGCTTGCTACTTCTGCCAACACTTGTTGCTTTAATCGTTCGGCAAATTCTGGCGGCATCTGCTTCATAGGCAGATGACGGTTGAAGAGAGACTGTAGCTCTTGTTCGTTAAAATTTTCGGCCATGTTAAGCCTCTACGCCTAAAAACGCATGGTGGAATTGACGACGCACGCGACTCAATAGGGATTCGGTACCTTTATAGGAACGCCCCAAGACTTCAGCAATCTCTGCCACACTTAATCCTACATGATAACGAAGTAATAAAGCTTGTTGGGCTTGTTCTGGCAGCTTTGCCAGTGCTTCTTGTAACTCAACGCCCATACTGCTCGGACCCGCCGTGGTAAGGAATGCAGGTAGCTCATAAGTCTGCTTGGAACGACGGTAGTAATCTGCAACCTTACGATAAGCAATCGAATAAATAAAGGTACTGAGATTGACATTCCCATCAAAATTTTTTATCGATTGAACAATACCCAATAAAGTATCGCTCAAGACATCCTGCGCATCTTCTTCTGTTCGTGTGTTGTAGAGCATGTAATTATATAATTTTGGATTCCACTTATCCATAAATTGCTCCCACGCCACTGGATCGCCCTCTTGTAATCGATACAAAAATTCTTGATCACGCTGTTGAACAGAATTGGAGGGATCATCAGAGCTTTCATACTCTGGAACTGTTGCCCCTCCGAGGAATTCCTTTTCCCTTTTGCCATTATTTGATTGGAATCGCGAGCGAAACAATCTAGTTTTCATCCAAGGCAACCGCGGTTCAATGAATAATTATTGACTGACAATCAAGTGCATAGAGATATCCCCATAAGTTTCCAGAAAAGTGCTACACGCATGACAAACGGATGTATCTTATTGCTGTCAATAGCGTAGTCTTTTTCTAAACGCATAGATTGAGGATAAAGCAAAATAAGACATTTTGATGATTTGGATCAACCCCACTCTACATTATTTTCTTTATTCTATCATGAGTTAGTTATATAACACCTTACAATACTATCAGTATTCTGTCAATGTATTTCTGAATATTTTGACCAAAAAACAACTAATTTTGCTGACTTGTATTACTGTGTCCAATCTATCTCACCTATGCTTATTGCTAGTAATGATTACCCACCACAGGTACGGTGTGAATCGTGGATTACCCGACGTAAGTCTGGTTGCTCCTGCACCTACCAAGAGTATATTTCTGAAACAAGCCTAAGTCGAAAAAATTGGCGCAATCATGGACGCCCATGTAAGCAAAGCCTCATCTTGATGAAATCGTGCGATTAGCTGTAATCCAAGCGGTAATCCATGAGAGCCACTCCCAGCAGGTACAGTTACCGCAGGCATTCCGGCGTGTGTCCAGGGTAGATTCATATCGGGGCTACCTGTGGCATGGATTCCCCTTGGCGCCGTTCCCGGTGCAGCTGGTGCAGCCCATAAATCGATTTCGGTTTCTGCCATTACTCTTTCCAAATGCAACCGTACTGTTTGACAATTTGCGCGTGCCGCAATCAACTCTCTTTCACCAACTGTTTTTCCGATCTCAACAATTTCTGCGGTCTTGGGTCGATAAAGTTGCGCAAACTCTGCGTAAAGCTCTGCGTGTTCCTGGGCAAATTCGGCAAAAACCAAACGACGATGTAATTCGTTGAGCTGTTCGATCTCGGACAAGACAGGTACTTGCTTGACGACAAAGCCTGCCTCTGCTAGCAAATAAAGCTGCTGATGAAACGCTGTCAAAGCATCCGGTTCACTTTGCTCCAAATAAGAACCAATCGGCACACCAATCACTGGGGGCTGGTCAGAAAGGGGCGTTCTCTGCCAATCCTCACAAAGCACCGCAGCGGCCTGTTGCATCCCTGCCACGTCTTGTGTAAAGAGACCGATATGATCTGCCGTTCTGGAAAAGTAGAGTAACCCTTCAGTTGGAATCCGTCCAAAGCTGGGTTTAAATCCAACGACACCGCAGTAGGCGGATGGACGGATCACAGAACCGATTGTCTGTGTTCCCAGTGCTAGCGTACAGAGCCCTGCGGCGACCGCCGCTGCCGAGCCGCTGCTTGAACCACCCGGCGTATGTTCGAGATGATGAGGATTCCGTGTGGGGCCAGGTTCAAAATAGGCAAATTCCGTTGTAACCGTCTTCCCAGCAATCAACGCACCTGCATCACGCAGCGTTGTCACACAGGACGCTTCCGCACCAGACAACCGATCCGGTGGTAGCTCTGAGCCAGCTCGTGTAACGTACCCATCGACATGAATGATATCTTTTACACCGACGAGCGTACCAAAAAGTGGTGGCCGCCCTTCTGTAGGAGAGTAACGATTGCGCAGTTCCTGTGCATCGTTGCGTAAGCGTGCCAATCGGCCTTCTTCAGGCAAAAATGCCTGGATCTGTGGATTTACACTGTCGATCCGCTTGCACATATTCTCTACATAAAGGGAAAGACTATGCTGTCCTTGTTGTAACGATGAGAGCGTTGGTGCTAGACGGGCTTCATGGATCTGCAAGGCAAGCTCCTCTGCCGAAGATTTGAATGATTAATGAATGGTCAATGGTGTAACGATAAACTGCTAATGGGTCACAACATCGGTTCTGTAAATGTTGGTTGTGCAATTCCTGTCACAGTTTACCAGTAATCAGACAATGAACAACCGTCAATTGTTTGAAGATTCTGGATTGAGCATTTGGCGTAGGTCTGCTTCAGTTAGGATGGGAATCGCAAGCTGTTCGGCTTTCGTTAGCTTGCTGCCTGCATTTTCACCGGCAAGCAGATAATTGGTCTTTCGACTGACACTTCCTGTCACTTTGCCCCCATGACGCTTAATCTCCTCTTGTGCTTCAGTGCGACTCCAGGTTGGCAATGTCCCCGTCACCACAAATATCAATCCATCGAGCGGTTGTTCAGTGGTAGCTGACGGCACGGCAGTTGACGTGACGACTGTCCCAACTCCAGCCTCAGCAAATTTACGTACCAACGCACGGTTTGGCTCTAATGCAAAAAACTCGACGATGCTTTCGGCAATTTTTGGACCAATTCCCTCGATATCATTCAGTTCCTCAGCCGATGCTGCCATCAAGGCATTGATATCGGTAAAATGGGCCATGAGCGATTCCGCTACCACCCCACCAACAAACCGGATGCCAAGCGCAGTCAGGAGGCGATCCATGGCTTGTGCTTTGCTGGCCTCAATCCCAGTTTGCAGCTTTTGCAGTCGTTTCTCTTTATAGCCCTCGAGTTCGGCGATCTTATCCCAGGGCAAATAGTAGATGTCGGCGAGATCGTGAATAAATCCCTCTTGCACAAAGAGTTCGGCTTGCTTGATCCCAAAGCCATCAATATCCATTGCGCCACGAGACACAAAGTACTCCACGGCACGGACAAGCTGGGCGGGACAGGCGTTGTTGACACAGTACGTCGCGGCTTCCCCCGGTGGACGCACCAATGGTTGCCCACAAACGGGACAAGTCGCTGGCATCTGCCACGGCACTTCATCGCCTTTGCGTAACTCTGGCAGGGGACGTAACACCTTTGGGATCACTTCGCCAGCACGTTTGACGACTACTTGATCTCCAATGCGGATATCCAGGTCACGAATGTAATCTTCATTATGCAATGTCGCTGCTTTGACAACAACACCGCCGATCTGAACTGGCTCCAGCACTGCGTTGGGCGTGGCTGTACCTGTCCGTCCGATTTGGATGGTGATATCTTCTAGCTTGGTGACGGCTTCCTCGCCACCATATTTGACAGCGACGGCCCAGCGGGGATCTTTGCCCGTAAAGCCCAACTCTTCTTGTAATGCCAACGAATCAATTTTAACCACCAATCCATCAACTTCGTAGGGGAGTTCGTCACGGCGTTCACCAAATTCCACCGTGTAAGCAACCAACTCGTCGAACGCGTGGTCGTCATAGAGGCGGATATCAGGACAGACTGGAAAACCCAATTGGCGTAGATAGGCAAGATTTTCGCTATGTGTCGTTGGCCGTTCTGGACCTTCCAGGAGCAAGGCTTGATAAAGCCACAACTTTAGTGGACGTGTCGCCGTTACCTTGCTATCGAGTTGTCGCAAACTGCCCGCAGCAAAGTTACGTGGATTGGCATAGGTACGCTCTCCTTCCTCAGCTTGTCTGGTATTGAACTGGGTAAAGTCGGTTTTCTCCACGTATGCCTCACCGCGCACCACCAATCGCGTTGGCGCAATCGACGACTCAGCACCAGCGGCTGGGATACGCAACGGCACAGCACGTACCGTACGCAAATTTGGGGTGATAGTCTCGCCATACTCACCATCACCTCGAGTTGCGCCCAATGTAAAACGACCCTCTTCATAGTGCAGAACAACGGTTAACCCATCGAATTTGGGTTCGACGACATAGCGCAAGTTGGCACCTTGTTCGTCTGTGAGCAGCCGTTTGACCCGATCTCGCCACGCACGCAATTCTGCTTCGCCAAAGGCATTGGCCAAGCTCAACATAGGGGCGGGGTGTCTGGTCTTTTCAAAGCGGTCGGAAACAACACCACCTACCCGTACAGTTGGGCTATCATCACGTAGCAATGCAGGATGCGCTGCCTCCAGTGCCTGCAATTCATGGAAAAGTGCATCAAACGCCTGATCGCTCAATTCGGGATCGTCAAGAACATAATAGCGATATTGATGGTAACGGATCTGTTCGCGTAATGTTTCGATCCGTGTTTCACTTGCCTGGGTCTCGGTTTTCTGCGTCTCAATTTTCTGGGGATCAATTTGGGGTGCAACAGATTTGCGATTCATAGTCGTTTACTCGCTTGCAACCAATGTGGCAACAGGCAACCAACCGACCAGCCCATCTGTTGCACGCAGACGATACCACTCAATTCCTTCACGTTGCACGGGATACTCTGTGTATTCTCCACTGGGTGCTAACAAGGTAAATGCAGTGGTGCTCGCATATTGGTTCAGCACAATTGATTGCTCACTGGCATCAGCATACAAGCGCACGCGATCCACTGCCAGGAGGATTTGGCCAGGAACGGGGGAGGTATCTTGCACTGCGTTGGGCACAACAGTTGGGGAAGGTTCTGTTGCCGTCGCACTGGGCATCACCATCCCACCAGCCGCAGGTGTGACACTGGCGGCTGGTGAACTTTCTGTTGCATTACTTCCACCGCAAGCGCCTATGAGTAAGACAATTGTAAGAACTAATACCCCAATGGTAATAAGACGAATGACTGGCTTAAAAGTTACGCTCACCCCTTCATCGCTCCTATCGATCTGTACCTTGTTTTCTATCCTTCAACATGGACAACATCTCCTCGCAGGAATGTGTATTGATCACATCCGCTGCGGTTAGCCAAGCACGGCGAGCAGTTGCCACGCCGTACTCCATAATATCCATACCATCAATGGTATGGGCGTCGCTGTTAATCGCAATTTTGCACCCCAATTCAATCGCACGGCGGGCATACACATCATTCAAATCCAACCGACTGGGATGAGCATTGATCTCTGGCACTGTACCAGTTTCGACACAGACCTGTAACACCCGCTCCACATCTAGGTCAGATGGCGCACGAGAACCAATCTGCCGTCCAGTGGCATGCCCCAAGATATCAACATGAGGATTGCGGATGGCCTTGATACAACGTTCAGTGATAATCTCGCGATCCTGGCGCAGACCGCTGTGGATACTGGCCACGACAACATCTAGCTCCGCCAACACCTCATCCGGCAACCCCAATGTACCATCGGCAAGGATCTCCACTTCGGTACCACGTAGCAAGCGAAAATCGATACCATCTGCCGCATATTGTTGATTGAGCCGTGCAATCTCCTTGGCTTGTTCCTGAAGACGTTCCCCATCGAGGCCGCCAACCATGCCCAGTCCAATACTGTGATCACAGAGCGCCCAATATTGATAACCACGGGCGCGGGCACTTTCTGCCATTTCGGCAATGGTGCCAGTGCCATCGCTCCAAGTGCTATGGCCGTGGAGTTCACCACGGATATCCTCCAGGGTAATGAGATTGGGTAACTGCTCTCCACGTGCTGCTTGAATTTCCCCGCGGTTCTCGCGCAATTCTGGGGGAACCCAAGCCAATCCCAAATATTGATAGAGATCCACTTCTTCGGCAAAAAATTGCTCTTCACCCTCTGGGGCATCTCCTTTGCCTGTTGCGGTCAGGCCATATTCATTGAGGCTCCACCCTTGGCGCAACGCCAACTCGCGCACGGGGACATTGTGTTCTTTGCTCCCCGTAAAATACTGTAGCGCTGCCCCCCAATGTTTGGCTGCGACAATCCGTAGATCAACTTGCATCCCATTAGCCAGAATGACACTCGATTTGGTCTGCCCGGCATGGGTAACATCGTGAACTTGAGGCAAGGTTTGAAAGGCTTGCATGGTTGCGGCGGGATCGGTGCTGACACAGAGAATGTCGAGATCACCGATGGTCTCACGCCAACGACGTAAGCTACCCCCGATTTCAATACGGACAATCGTTTCATCTGGCAATGCTTCATGCAACCCTTTGATCAGGCCCAGTGCCAAGGGGCGTGCCTGGCCGATTGGTGTCCTATCATCTCCACGCTTGGCGAGTAAGCCAATGCCTTTGAGGATTTTTTCCTCACTCTTGGCCCCAAAGCCCTTAAGTTTGCGGATCTCTCCGGCTTCGGCAGCTTGTTTTAGTGCAGCAACGCTTGTGATATCAAGCTCCTCCCAAAGGCGGCGTGCTTTCTTTGGCCCCATATCGGGAACCTGCATCATTTCTACCACCCCAATGGGGACTTGTGCTTGTAGTTCATCAAATTCTTTGACAGTCCCCATCTCAAACAATTCATTGAGCGCACCAGCAATTCCTTTGCCAATGCCACTGATGTCCTGGAGTTTGCCTTCGGCATGAATGGCACCAATGTCTTGTGGAAGATCCTTTACCGCCTCCGCAGCATTTTGAAAGGCGACAATCCGAAACCTGTTAGCACCGATAATCTGGAGGATATCTGCAACCAGGGTCAACAAGGCTGCAACATCCTTATTGGTGAATTGGCTGGTTGGTCTGTTAGCTTGTTCGCTCATTTTGAATTTTTGCTCAAATCATTGCATTTGCCGAGAATAATGTGGCGCTTTTTCAGATTCCCAAGCATTGCACGCGACAATCCGAGAAAGCGCCACATCCCCTTGCCAGTTTGATGTGATCCTGACACTTTCCCGCAATAACAACCACACGAGAATCGGCTCAACCAAGATCACGTGCGGCTTACGAAATCAATATTTATGCCTACGAAAAAAACAAAAAACAAACTTCATTTGTAAGCAAATTGCAAAGTATTTATAAAATTATAACATGTCCAAATAAGTTAACAAAGTCCATTGTTGTACGGTTACTCAACGTATCTGCTACTCTTAACACTTCTACAGATATACCCCTTACAGAAAAACGATGTATAATCAGCAGATTATGTTTCTACTCTATCAACTTGCTACCCGATCTCTTCCGGGGACGGGCTAAACACGATTTGATTATCCAAGGTATGCATGGCCCGTTCCCGGAAAAGGTAACCACCTGGTAGGGTAATAAGCTCTATCAATATATCTCTACTCTATCAAGAAGAGGATTTTTCGTGAAGGGATGATTCACCCGTGACTGAACAACTGATACAGCAACCCTTTCAACAGTTGGTGACGGAACGCTTAATTCTCCGCCGATTTGCCATGAGCGATCTGTCTGATCTACTCGGGTTACGGTCTGATCCAGAGCTCCTTCGCTACCAGAGTTGGGAAGCCCAAGACGAAGCCGCAATTCGTTCCTTTCTCACAGCAATGGCAATGGCCACCCTTGGTGAACCGGGCAAATGGTTTCAGTTTGCTGTCACCTTACGCACGAATGGTGAGTTGATTGGGGATTGTGGGCTGCATTTGCTGGCTGAAGACCCCCGCCAAGGTGAAATCGGTTACACCTTTGCTCGGGCATATCAAGGACAAGGGTTCGCCCAAGAAGCTGTCGATGCGCTATTGACCTACATTTTCAACCAACTCGATCTCCATCGCATTGCTGCAATCACGGATATGCGCAACATGGCGTCCATTAAATTACTGGAGCGGCTGGGCTTTCGCCGAGAGGGGCTGACCCGGCAAGCATTCTGGAACAAAGGTGAATGGGTCGATGAGTATATTTACGCCACCTTGCGGAGTGAATGGCAGAATCGAACGCTAACCACAGATACAACCAAAGTAGTTCTGCTTGGCACCGGTACACCCAATCCCGATCCAGAGCGTCACGGTTCGGCAGCAGCCGTCGTGGTTAACCGCGGTGAGCAAGAACAGGCGTATCTCGTCGACTGTGGCCCGGGCATAGTACGGCGTGCCGCGGCGGCTGCCCAAAAGGGGATTCACGCTTTAGCCATGCCTGGCCTGACCCGTCTCTTCCTCACCCATCATCATTCCGATCATACGGCTGGTTTGCCCGATCTGATCTTGTCCCCTTGGGTAATCGGACGTAGCGAGCCATTAGTCATCTACGGCCCCGAAGGTACACGAGCGATGGTCGAACATCTCCTAGCGGCCTATAGCGAAGATCTGCGTGAGCGGCGGGAAGGGCTGGAGCCATCCAATGCGTGTGGATGTCATGTCGAGGTGCATGACTATGAAGCGGGGCTCATCTACAGTGATGATTTGGTGCAAGTGGAGGCATTCCGCGTCCAACACGGTTCTTGGCCTGCGTTTGGATTGCGCTTTACCACCGCGGATCGGGTTGTGGTCTTCTCTGGTGACACTCGCCCATTTCCCGAATTGGCCAACCACTATCGCGACTGTGACGTGTTGGTTCACGAAGTCTATTCCACCACGGGCTTGCAGCGGCGACCACCGACGTGGCAACGCTACCACACGGCGGTTCACACATCAACAGAGGAGCTGGCTGCACTTGCCAACGCAGTACAGCCCACTTTGCTTGTTCTTGTCCATCAGCTTTTCTGGGGTGTTAGCGATGATGCGTTGGTAGCCGAAATCCAGGAATGGTATGGGGGGCGCGTCGTTTCTGGTCATGATCTGGCGATCTACTAACCCAAGGCCCTACCAACAACTGGCGGGGACAGCCCAAATTCTCCTTGGATATCCAGGATGTGCTTGGGCTGTCCCCGCCAGTTGAGCGTACTTTGTCGAGTAAGAAGAGATCGAAGGTTCCCTTGCGCTTTGGCGAACCCTAATGACTGTGATACGATGGTATCCATTAAATCCTGTAAATTCGGACGAAAGTCTTAGACAACCAGTAGTTTGTTAACGGTAGCTCGAAAATATCAGTCATTCAGATCATTGAAGATCGATTTGTCAAGCACAGTCCATATTGGGTGCATACCACAGTTTGGGCATTACATCGTACACTTCACTGAGTCCTTTTCTGTAATCCCAAAAAATGGGACACACCTGCCCAGATTGCACCCTATCGTTGTGATGAGATTGCCACGGCTACCAAAATTGTTTCCTACTCTTGATGCACGCGTTTCTCGCATTGTCCCTTTCTTTGTTTTAACATTACTGGCACTGCCTGCGCTCTGGCCACTCTATGTTGTGATTCTGCCCCAGACTGGCGATGGCAACTTACACCTCATGCGCTTAACCGTGCTGGATCGCTATCTTGACCAGGGCATCTTTTACCCTCGTTGGGCATCTGAGTTGGCACTAGGATTTGGTCATCCAGTCTTCAATTACTACGCACCTGCTTCATACGCGGTGATCGAGCTTTTGCATGGGCTCGGTATTCCTCACGTCCGCGGCTATGCATTGACAATCGCACTCTACATCCTTATTGCTGGCCCCGGCATGTATCGGCTGGCATACGATTTCTACCGCGACTATTTCTCTTATGATGACCTTGCTGGCGACGTTAGCAACAATCGCAACCGCAATATACCTCTCTGGCTAGCAATGGTTGCTGCCACCACTTATATATACGCTCCCTATTTTCTGACGACCGCTCACTTCCGCGGTGCTATTGCTGAAACCGGTGCTCAGGCACTCTTGCCGTGGATTTGGTGGAGTTTCCGTCGTCTCTCTACTCACCCCCAACCCAGCCATTACCTCCTACCCGCCACGTTGAGTTTGGGGGGCTTGGCCGTAATGCATAATATCACCTTGCTCTTTACACCCATTCTCTTATTGGGCTACATGGGCGCGCTTTGGTTAACGAATTTGCAATCCACTGGGTATCAATGGCGGCGATTGTTCTGGTTAGCCACGGCTTGTCTCGGAGCGATGGGTATCAGCGCCTTCTTTTGGTTGCCAATGGCCATCGAACGCAACTATTTGTCAAACTTTTCTTATCACGTTTCGACGCTGCTTGTCCCCCATCATACTTGGACATGGTCTAACTTTATAGACTGGCATCTACGCTTTGCTTACACCGAGCAAGCACCCTTTCAATTGGGGTTGATCCAAGCGCTGCTTGCTCTGATTGCAATCATTGGGGCGTTCCTGCGCAAAGGAAAACAGCGTTGGGAATGGTGGTATTGGTTCGTGCTTACACTTGTGATGCTCATGGGGATCACCGCTGTGGCCGAACCGCTCTGGCTCAACAATCAGTATCTGTTGATCACCCAATTCCCGTGGCGGTTATTGACCTTTGTCTCTTTGAGCTTTGCACTTTTTATCGGGGCACTGGTTGGGTATCTCCATTCGCCGCGGCTGCACCGGTTTGGTGCCATTGTTCTGATCGGTATCATCATTGTTGCCAATCGACCAACCATCACAGATCTGACAACAATGCCCGCATTTGATCTGGATCTTTCGCTGCCAGCGGTTAATCACTACGAACTGGATTCAGGTGCGTATGGTGCTAGTCTCGGACGTGAATTTATGCCGAGTGCCACAGATGATTTTGTCATTCAACCTGTCCCTGCTAGTGGTAAACTTGGGGATGATGTGACCGTTGCCCTCCAATCTGCCAATGCCCATGTCATCAATCTATTGGTGAATACCACAACCACATGGAAATTACGCTTCACCAATTTTTTCTTTCCCGGATGGCAGGTGACACTCAACCCGCAAGCTGATCAACCGCAGCACTTGACGCTGTACGCCAGTACACAACAAGCCGTTGCCACGGTGGATGTTCCCGCAGGCCAATATCAAGTAGAATTTGCTTGGAAAGGTACTGCGTTACAGAGGTTGGGTACCTATCTCTCCTTAATATCTCTGTTGGTACTCACCATCTATGTAGGGCGCTATGCCTCCCCATCAACGGTCGTCCGCTACAGCGCATTCATCCCCGGGGTTCTCTTCTGTTATAGTGCATGGGCTATGATGAAACCTCCCCCCGCGCCACAGGCGCCCATGACAACCGTCACACAAACCATTGCACCAGGATTAGAGTTGTTGGGATATTATACCGAGCAAGCACAACCCCATCAGCTTTACATCTGGCCCTATTGGTTTGTGAAACAGTCACAACCAGATCTCACCCTGCGCTGGTCCTTAGTTGATGACGACGGCGAGATTCGCAGTGAGACCGTTGCCTATCCATACTTCAATACACAGCGTTCTGCGGGCTGGTCAGCGGGGATGGTTGTCGATGATGCCTATCAACTGACATTGCCCCCCGAATTGCCTGCGGGGCAGTACACTCTTGAGGTAGAACCGCTTGCCGTGGGACAAGGAACAGTGGCAGAAGCACAAGCACAGGTCGTGGGGCCAGTAGATTTGGTAGCAGTGCCACCGGCACCAACCATTGCAATGCAGTCGGTCGGCCTACGTTTTGCCGATGAGGCTATCTTGGATGGCTATGCCGTCAAACACAATCGGCAACCCATATTGAATGTGCCCTCACTAACTGATACAGAACCATCATCTCTAGTTGTCATGCCAACAGATCTGATCGAGCTAACGCTCTTTTGGCGTGCCCAACGCCCGATTCTCTATAATTTTCACAGCTTTGTCCATTTGCTCGATCATCGGCAACAGAGCTTGTTGCAGCAAGACCAATTGCCTGGGCCCTTTGGCAGCGCGCCCATGCTTTGGAGCCGTGAGTATCCCCTGCCGGATATCTATCGATTCAACATTCCCAACGATGCGCCAAGCGGGCTCTATTATCCACACGTCGGGCTCTATGCCTTTGCCGATCAAGATTTTTCCGAACAAGAGCGGTTATCTGTCTTTACAGAACAAGGGGAACTGATCGGGAACGGTGTAAATCTCCCGCCGATCAAAGTCTTTAATCCAGACCAGCCAACGATGATTGACGGGGCACTGGTATCGATTGACGCAACCTTCCCAACTCTAGCCACAATCGCAGGGTATCAACGGCAACCAAATCGCGCAACACTTATGTCTGGCGAATCCTTGACGCTGACGCTAGTCTACCAGAGCCTGGGAGCAGCGCCACTCAATTACACACAGTTTGTGCAACTCTATCACCCTGAGTTTGGCATTGCTGGCCAGATTGACCAAGATCCATTGCAAGGTGGTAACCCGACGACTACGTGGGTTGCGGGGGAAACCATTGTCGAAACCGTGACCTTTCAGATTAAATCAGATGCCCCACCTGGTCAGTATTATTTACAAGTTGGTCTCTATGATCGCCAAACCGGGCAACGCTATCCCGTTCTCACCGAGGATGGAAGACCTCTGCCCAATAGACAGATTGTTTTGACAGAAGTGCGAGTGATAACAGAGAATCTTGGCCCAACAGGATCCCATACGGATAGCAACCATGCACGGCAATAAGCTATCGAGTAACAACCAAAGGTGGCAGCGACTGTTGATTCTGGCCCTCTATCTAGTACTTGCCATACCGGCGATTCTGCCACTCTTTACCCATGGGTATCCCAGCACGGATGATGGTGATCTGCACCTCATGCGCCAAGCGATGTTAGATTATCATATCCGTCAGGGCAACTGGTATCCACGGTGGACGCCAGAACTCTTTTTGGGATATGGGTATCCGGTCTTTCATTTCTATGGGCCGGCCACCTATTATTGGGCGGAACTGTTCATTGGTCTTGGGCTCCCTGTGGTGCAAGCAGTTATTGCCACATCGGCACTGTTGGTATTGCTTGGTGGATGTGGGATGTTGTTCTTTGCCACCGACTACTTTGCAACCCGTGAAAAGGAGCCAGATCCAACAATAGCGCAAAATTCGTGGGGAAGCTGGTCTCCCAATCCGCTGTGGGGTGGATTGGTGGCAGCGGTTGCCTATACATACGCTCCCTATTTTCTGACAAATCTCTATGTCCGTGGGGCCTTGGCCGAATTAGGGGCAATGGCGCTGTGGCCTTGGGTTCTCTGGAGTTGTCGCCGGTTGTTCACCAATCCTCATCCGCAACGTTATCTCTTCGTCACGGCGCTCACACTCGCTGCCATTCCGATTACGCATACCATTACACTCTTACTGGCTCCTCCCGTCGTCCTGCTCTATGCATTGCTGTTGCTCTGGCAGCGACAACGCCAACGCAATAGCGTTCGCCCCTATCTTCTGAGTGGATGTGTAGCAGCATTGGGCGCCGTGGGGATCAGTGCATTTTTCTGGCTACCCCTCGTTGTTGAACGGAGTTACATCGGGCGTTTGGCCTACAGTGCCAAATTTATGCCGGGCCACTTTTGGGATTGGCATACCTTTCTCGATAGCACACTTTTCTTTGAATACAGCGGCCATCCCCCCCATCAATTGGGATTGATACAAGTTGCATTGGTCCTCGCCGGGCTCTATGGTTTCTGGCGACAGCAGTGGGAGAGTCGATTCTGGCTCAGCATCGCTGCCATTGCTCTCTTCGCCATCAGTCGACCAACCATGCCATTGTGGATGGAGAGCGATATCGGACTCATCATTCAATTTCCCTGGCGTCTGTTGGGGATTGTCTCCGCGATCTTTGCGTTAATGACAGGATCCGTGATTGCCTTGACGCGGCATCCCTGGCTGCAAATGGGTGTGGCATTGTTGACCATTGCGCTCATCATTGTCAGCAGTCGGCCCATACCGGCTGCTCTTGACTTTCGGCAAGCACAGGATATTGATGTCCCATTAGATGTCGTGGCAACATTTGAGCAAGACGCCCAGGCCTGGGGTGCAGGTTGGTCGCGGGAATTCCTCCCCAAATGGGCAGAAGCCTTTGCCCGTGTTGAGACGACAACGCGACGAGAACGGCAATCGATCTTCTCTGCCATCCAACCATCAAACAATCAATCTCTCCAACTCCAGGGCCCTAATGACCAGCTAGCGATCTCTCTACAGAGTGCCACACCGTATCAGTTTGTCCTGGAGATTGTCAGTCCTGCCCCGACCCAACTATACTTTAACCAGTTTTACTTTCCAGGCTGGCAAATACATACCGAAAACGGTGAGATACTCAGACCAGTGCCATCACCAGAGATGGGCTTGCTTACCGTGGAAGTGCCTGCCAGCCCACAAACCATTACCGTCGCGCGTACGAGTACAAGAGTGCAATGGTGGGCGACATTTGTGACGGCGGGGACATTGTTGGCATTCACAGGTTGGCTATTGCTGAGGCGTTGGTGGGGACAGGCTGGTTTGGCGGCCAGCTTATTGGCGGTTCTGCTGGGGGCGTGGGTACAACCGACAACAAATAGTGTCCACCACTTTACCTCTGTACCTGCAGCGCCATCTCTCGGTTTGGACGGTTTGGATCTCTTGGGCTATCGTGCCGAGGAAGATCAACATCACGGTCTTTTGCTCTTCCCCTATTGGTATATTCGCAATAATGTCCCAGATCTACAACTCACGTGGATGTTAACGGACCAGGAAGGTACAATTGTCAGCAGCGTCGACGCCCGACCCTATTTTGATACGATACCATCTTCTGTGTGGCAACCCGGTTCAGTAATCCGAGATGGCTATCGTTTACCCCTACCGCCCAACTTGGCCGCTGGCACCTATCAACTTGCAGTGCGCGTTCGTCCCGCCGATGGCCCAGAGGAAGCAGCAGAGCTTCGCCCAGAGATAGTCGGCGCGGTGAGCTTGCAGGCACAACCGGCAATGCCAGCGATGCTCCGACCACTTGATCTAACATTTACATTGCCTGAGCAAGTCATCATCTGGCTCGACAGCGATGAAACCACTGTGCGTCGTCCTTTGCTACAATGGTTGATGCAATGGCGACAGCGTCCTGTGCTTGGGGATTATGCCGTTGCCTACCCGGGGGAGCGACTCGTAACCAGGCTCTATTGGCGGGCCGAGAGACCTGCACCGGAAGGGTACCATAGCTTTATCCATCTTGTCAGTCACGCACGGCAGACGCTGGTGGCACAGGATCAATTGGCTGGCTCTGCGCTCAATTCTTCCTTAACCTGGAATCGCTACCGTGCCCGTGGTGAGACATACGCCTTGGTAATCCCCGCCATGGCAGCAAGTGGACTTTATTATCCACGGGTGGGGCTCTATACCTTTGAGGAGCAAGAGCGCTTTACAATTTATGATAGGGATGGCAATGCGTTGGGGGATGGTTATGATTTGCCGCCACTCAAGATTGTCAATCCGCGGGACATTCAGCCGTTGCATACGCCACTCTTTCGATTTGGCGATTTTGCACAATTGATTGATGCTAGGGTTGAACCAGAAGTAACTACTCAAGCTAACCCCCACCCGACCTCCTCCGCAAGTAAGGGAGGAGCATTGTTCCCTCCTCGTGATCGGGGAGGGTTAGGGTGGGGTGAGCAGTTACTATCAGAAACACATATTGTGCAGGAAGGTGATACACTGAAGATCTATCTGACCTACCAAGCACGGCAAGTGACAGCCACGGACTATACACAATTTGTCCACTTGGCGCGTACCTTTGCCACTGGCGAAGTAGAGATGGCCACACAATTTGATGGCAAACCACAATCGGGAGGTAATCCAACCAATGCCTGGGTTCCCAGTGAAGTGATCCAAGAGGAGATTGCATTGACAGTTGCCGAGAATACGCCACCGGGACGTTACCAACTGACACTTGGTCTCTATGATGATGGTGGCAACCGCGCCGTAGTGAGTGATGCAACGGGAGCCACGCTATTAGATAACGCAATCCCCCTAGCTGAGATAGAGGTAGAGTCGAGATAGGTATGCCAGCAATTCAATCTGTCCGTACAAGACTCAGCTATTCCCATGTAGCCACCATAGCCTTTGCACTTATCATCGTGGTGGCGGCATTACCCGCACTGTGGCCCTTTATTCGCTACGGTTTGCCTGGCACGGCGGATGGTCATCTGCATCTGTTGCGCCTCGTTGTCCTGGATCACCATGTGCAGCAGGGGATGCTCTATCCACGCTGGACACCCGAACTGGTGTTGGGCTATGGATATCCTGTCTTCAACTTTTATGGACCAAGTAGTTATTACATTGCGCTATTTTTGCATAACTTGGGGTTGAGTTATGTGCTGGCATTAATCAGTACCTTTGGCTTCTTTATTCTGGCCGCCGGTTTGGGGATGTATTGGCTGGCGTCGGATCTCTATGCCACCCAAAATTCAGAACGCCGTCGGTGGCTTGCGCTGGTGGCGGCAGTGGCCTATCTCTATTCCCCTTATCTACTTACCAATGTCTACATGCGCGGGGCATTGGCAGAAGCTGGCGCACAGGCCCTATTGCCCTGGGTTTTCTGGGGATTTCGTCGGCTGTTAACGGCACGAGAGCCCGTACACTATCTGCTGCCCGCGACATTGGCGCTGGGTGGGTTGGCCATTACCCATACCATCACGCTGATCTTTGCACCACCCATTCTCTTGCTCTATCTACTGATTGTGTGGCTCACCAATCCAGAGACCAAACGTGCCAGGTATCGCCACCTCGCTTGGACTATCTGTGGTGGATTCATGGCAATTGGAAGCAGTGCCTTTTTTTGGTTGCCTTTACTCATTGAGCGTACCTATTTGGCTGGCACTGCCTATGAGATTTCCGAGCGCTTTATCCACGAAAATGTGTGGACTTGGCAAAACTTTCTGGATCTGCATTGGCCCTTTGACTATACGCTGGCGATTCCCTTTCAAATTGGCTTTCTGCAACTCCTCCTTGCGGTAATTGGCTTTGTTCTGTTGCGACAGCGCAGTGCGGAATGGTGGTATTGGTTTCTACTCATCCCCATGCTGGGAGTGGCGATGAGCCAACCACTTTTGCCGGTCTGGTTGACGAACGACATCTTGTTGACAGCACAATTTCCCTGGCGTTTGTTGACGTTGATGAGCCTCCCATTGGCATTGCTCAGCGCCGCTCTCCTTGCACGGATTCAGCAGACTAGCGTTGTTGTGGGAGCATTGATCCTAGCTGGGCTATTTGTGGTGAGCCACCGTCCACAATTACCCCCTGGGACGGAACAATTCCCCAGTCACGTTGATCTGGGTCTGCCTACCGTCGCTCAATTTGAACTGGATACGGGTGCATTTGGAACTGGTTCGGCCAGTGAATATATGCCACGCTGGGTCAAGGTACTCGATACGGTGGTAGCCCCACCGATTGAACCGGTACCATCGGGACAAACCCTTGAATTACATGACGCCAATGATTATCAACTCGATCTGAGCATTACCAATCCGGCGGCTGAACCGCTGCGCTTGACACGCTTCTACTTCCCCGGGTGGCAAGCCACAATGAATGACAAGAGCACCGTACCGCTGGATCCAACGACCCTAATGGGTCTGTTGACTGCCGCCATTCCAGAGGGAACGCATTCATTGCAGATCCGCTGGCAAGGGACACGCCTCCAGTGGTGGGCTGCACTATGGAGCCTCATGACATTTTTGACAATGGCGATTTTACTCTGGCGACAAAAGCAGCCATTATTGCTCTGTGGCCTCCCGCTGGTACTCACGCTCTTTGGTAGTGTGGCCATGTTCAAACCGTTACCCGTGTCGGCTTCATTTCAACAATCAAAGGCATCTTTGGAAATTCCTGGTCTGCGCTTGCTTGGCTATTACACGGAGCAGCCATCTCGCAATCAGATCTATCTCTACCCCTTTTGGCAAGTTGGGGAACACCCAATCGATCTCATCTTACATTGGCGGTTGGTGAACGTCGAGGGAGAAATAGCTAGCGAAATTCGCACCTTGCCCTATTTCAATACTCGCCACGTTACTTCTTGGGTACCCTCATCATTGGCACACGATGCTTACGTCTTGCCCTTGCCTGCGGGATTGGCCGCAGGCAAATATACTCTGCAACTTGGCTTTGAACACTTCAGCACTGAAGAGCCAGTGGCTGTAACTGAACAAAGGCTGACGACAGTTGGTCAAATCACCATTGGCGCGGTACCATACCAGGAGAGCAGACCTTCACAACCCTATGCGACCCAATGGGAAGGAAACATTTGGCTAGATGGCTATGATATACGGATTGATGGAAAGATGCTAACACCTTTGGAGGAATCGTCAGCTGATCCGCCCATGAGGGGAAATGAACCAATGATGCAAGGTAGCTATTTGATTGCCCGCCCCGGCGACCAACTCAGCTATACATTGTATTGGCGAGCGGAAACAACACCGTTGGAGAATTATCATGGTTTTCTCCATCTGTTGGATCACAATCAGCAGGCCCTTGTACAGCGCGATCAATTACCAGGGCCTATCTTTAGCCCACCGCGCCTCTGGAATCGTTTCATTCCACAGACAGATAGTTACGTGTTGACAATTCCACCAGATGCAACCAGTGGACTCCATACCCCCCACGTGGGTCTATATCATTTTGAAAGTGGCCAGCGTCTGGTCGTGATGACCGCTGATGGGACAGAGCTTGGTAGCAGCTTGGCATTGCCACCAGTGAAGGTCGTGGCTGCAACAGAGCGTGCACCCCAGCATCCTTTAGCAATTCGGGTGGGGGATTTTGCCGAGTTGATCGGGTACGATCTTACCTTTCCCACCCCAATCGTACCCGATGCAGAGTTCACCGTGACATTGTTTTATCGTGTTACCGCTGCCACGACCATCGATTATACGCAATTTGTGCATTTGTATGACGATGCACTAGGCATGGCGACGCAAATGGATGCCATGCCCAATCGTGGCGGCAATCCAACCACAGCCTGGGTTCCAGGGGAAGTGATTAGCGACGAGATCACGCTGCAAATTGAAGCGGATGCTGCTCCCGGACGTTACACACTCCAGGTTGGATTTTATGATGCTGCCAATGGTGCCGCGCGGGTACCGCTTTCTGATGAGCGCGGTCAACCAGTGGTGAATGCACAGGTACAGCTTGTTGACATTGAGGTTCTACCATGCACCGAGCAGTGTTAGAGGCCGAGAACGCCGCTTTGCATCAGCAAGCAGTGGATCCTGTTTCAACGCGTCCACATACGAATGGCTCTGCGTTAACGCGACAGCCAACATGGTGGCGGGGAATTTTGCTATTGTTGATTCTGCTCGCCTTTGCTCGTGTCACCTGGCAACTCGATGGGAAGGATCTCTGGTGGGATGAAAGTTTGAGCTTGCAGCGCGCCGAAGCAGATTGGGAAACACTGTTGCGGGCTACGTTGGTGATCACAGATGGGTTTAGTCACTTCGCCACCACGGATCAACACCCGTTCCTCTTTTTTGTGCTGCTAGGCCCGCTCGTGCGCTTGGCCGGTATCAGCGAATATGTACTCCGCTTTCCCGCTGCGGCTGCGGCCACACTTATGGTTGCCGTGATCTGGGTAGTGGCGAGCAATTTGGCGCGTCGGCAAGTGCTGCCACCATCCACGCCCTATTGGGCAACATTTTTGATTGCCATCAATCCATTTCTGCTTTGGTATGGCCAGGAAGCACGTCCCTATACGTTGTGGGCTCTGTTAACCCTACTACAGACCTATTTTCTGTTGCATCTAATCCAACACGAGAAGCGTACGAATCAACAATGGATGAGCTATCTGTTTGTGACCGCTCTACTTTTGAGCAGCCACTATTACGCCATCTTTGTACTGCCGGTTCATGCGTTGGCACTCTTTATTGTACTGTTCCGGCGCTATCGCTGGTGGGCAGTCGTGATCAGCGGGTTGTTGCTTGTGGCTGGTGCAGGAATTGCGCTCTGGTTGGCCTCGATTGTATGGAGCCAGGGTGGTGGCGGGAACTTTTCACCGATTTCGTTGCCGATCTTGCTGGCAGATCTACTCAATGCATTTAGCATGGGTCTCAGTGTCAACATCAATGATGTCCGTTGGCTCAATTGGCTCTTTGGTCTCTCTTTATTGATTGGTGTGGGTGCTGCAATTCGTTCACGCGCCGCTGTGCAAGCTGGCGGTTGGCTGTTGCCAGCGCTGATCATCGTGCCCATTAGTGCTGTGATGGTGATGAACGAAATCGAACCGGGCTATATGAATGCGCGCCATTTGAGTTTGCTGGTAGGGTTCTATGTGTTGGCCGCTGCCGGTGGTTTGGGGGCGATCTGGCTGAGATGGCGTATGGGGAGCGTGATCCTTGCCAGCGTTTTAGTGGCAGGAACGTTGTATAGCACCGCTAATTACTTTACAGCACTCCAGTATAGTAAAGATGATTATCGCGCGATGGGTGATTATTTGGAAGCAAATCTGCTCCCTGGGGATCTATTGTTGTTAAATCCTCCTTCCTCCTGGCGGATCTTCACCTACTATCTCCCCATTGACCAGATCAATCGTGCCAATGCAACTGGTGTGCAAATTGCAACACAAAATGTACCTCTCCTCCACCACAATTGGCCCGGCACCTTTGCGCTATTGGGGGATATCAGTGAAGAGTATCGCCGTATATGGCTCGCCTATTCTGGCACCCATCCCTTTGATGATCCTGAAGGCCAAGTTCGCGATTGGTTATTTGCCAATAGCGCGGTTCATCTCAAAGAGATTAAGTTTCACAGCTCTGATTCATTTCTCATGTTGGATCTCTTCTTGCCCGATGCGCCCGTGGCGGAAGGAATCCCGCCAGAGATTATGCGCCCACTCAACGTTACGTTTGGTGATCAGATCCGCTTTTTGGGCTATGATCTGGCAATGCCGATTGGGCCACAGAACGCACTGCCGATCACCCTCTACTGGCAAACTGTTAAAGCAACGGAAGATCACTACAAATATATCTTGCGTCTCTCCAAGGTCACCGCGGATGGTCAGGAACAGATGGTGGCACTGACAGAACGTGAGCCGTATGATGGTGCAATTCCCACCAGCTTTTGGGATGTGGGCCAGACGATCATCGAGTACAGCGAGGTGCCGATGACCCAGGAAGCGTTCGATCCAACGCAAAGGTATCAACTCACCCTACAGATCTACCATGCTGAAACGCTTGAGAAGCTCCCACTTACGGCCCCTATTGAGCTCGATTCAATGGTGGATGAACAGACAATTGTTCTGCCCGTCCCTGCGAACCTATTGAATTAATGTGATGACCAAAAGTTTATCCCGATTCATTTATGCTGGCTACGTTGACAGCTGTCAGGTGCGGCACAGCACAAGTCTGTCGAACCAAACACTTCACGTGCCGCACCTGACAGCTGTAGTCATCCATTAAATCGGAATAGCGTCTATTGTTCATGAATGCTCATCATCCGTCAGTTCGCCTATATGCCATGAATCGTGCAACCGCTCACCGTTGGGGACAATGGGGTGTTGGACTCCTGGTACTTGCGTTGGCGGCTGGCTTGCGCCTTTGGCAATTGGATCAACTGCCGCCGGGGCTCTTTTTTGATGAGGCATTTAATGGCGTCAATGCCCGTGCTGTCAGCATGGGGCAAGCATTCCCCCTCTATTTCCCTGAAAACAATGGTCGTGAGCCACTCTTTATCTATCTGGCGGCGCTCTTTGTCCATCGATTCGGGCCAACCCCCTACGCACTACGACTCTGCGCCGCCGTTATCGGCATTCTCACCGTGCCAGTCATCTATCACGCCGCGCAGATGCTGCTACGTACCGAGAACAACCAAAAATCATCGACCACCAATACCCCAAACTCGATCTGTTGGCCCGCGCTTGTGGCTGCAGCGGTGATTGCTTTTTCCTTTTGGCATCTCAGCTTGAGCCGTCTTGCCTTTCGAGTTATCTTGTTACCACCGCTCTCCGCGTTGGCTGTTGCCTATTTCTGGCGTGGTTGGCAGGGGCAGCGATCTCAGTACTATGGTTGGGCTGGGTTTTGGCTTGGCGCAACACTTTACACCTATACAGCGGCGCGTTTGCTACCCATTGTGATTGTCCTGTTTGTCGGCTACCTTGCTTGTGCTGACTTGGTTCGTGAGCGTTTTCAACTGCGACGGTGGTGGCAACAGTGGCAAGTAAGGAGGCAGGGGCTACTACTGCTGATCACTGTCGCAATGATAACCTGTGTGCCACTATTCTATGCCATCTATACCGATCCCACATTGCTTGTGGCACGCACCGGTGATATTTCAATCTTTACTGTCTCTGCCAAAGAGATGCCTGGGACACCGCTGGAGCGTCTTGGCACCAACCTGAGCAAAACGGCCTCCGCGTTCTACTGGGAGGGAGATCGCAACCCACGACACAATCTGCCGGGTCGCCCCTTTCTCGACTGGCCAATGGCACTCCTCTTTACCCTGGGCTGGTGGTATGCACTTCGTCACGGTGCAACGGCGCGTATGCAGTTGCTGTTGCTCTGGATGGCCATCATGCTCGTGCCAACCCTCTTCAGCACTGAAGCGCCACATGCGTTGCGCAGCGCTGGTCTGTTACCACCAATGGCACTTTTGATTGCGATTGGGGCAGAGACAATGATGCGAAGGTTGCAAGAGATCCGCTTTGGCCAAGTATTCGGGATTTTGCTTCTAATCACCATCATTGGCTACAGTGGCTTGATAACAGCACGTGACTATTTCACCCGCTGGGCGGCCCTCCCCGCGCTTGGTGTTGCCTTTGATATCGATCTTCAATTGGCCGCAACGACGGTAATGGAGCGACTACCGTCGATTGCACAGGGGGAATCGCTCATCTTATCACGCCGCCTCTATCTGTCACCGCAGATGCGCTTTGCCGTGGGAAAGCTTCCCCGCCGTGATCTTCCAGGTGATCTCCCCGACGCCGAGGAGACTGCGGCAAATCTTCCTGAATTGGCGTTTCTTATCGAAGAAGATATTGATCCCAATCAATTGGCCTACTTGCTCTACAATGACCAGGATAACAAAACCAGCGATGGCATGGCAAGGGTCGTCGCGAGTTGGCTACAGACAGCAACAACCGATGAACAGCAACCGCTCCTCTTGCAACTAGCCGGATATGAGTATACAGACATTGCAGCACCGTTGCACCAGCCAAGTTGGCCGCGATTGCGCTTGGGGAACTTACCTCCATCCGTACCGCTGTCGGTGGTAAGCCCGATCCGCTATCCGCTCAACGTGACCTTTGCCAATGGGATGCGTCTCATCGGCTATGACCTGACAGCCGATCCAATTGGTGTTGACCGAGCAACTCCCGCTTTTCTTCTCACAACATTCTGGCAGCGTCCAGCACAATCCATGCCGCTGGATACCGACAGTTTCAATCTCTTTAGCCATTTGGTATTTAATGAAAGTCAAATCCAGCGCAATGGTGAGTTGGGTGGCAGTTATCCACTCTCTTTGTGGCAAACGGGTCAACGCTTTGATGATCGCAGGCTCTTTCTGTTGGAAGATCCAACGGTGGCGGGAAAAGTCTATTTTGAGACCGGGCTCTATCAGGCCCAAGGGGATGAGATCAGACGAATTGACATTGTCGATGGCAACGGTAACATTGCTGACAATCAGGTCATTCTGGGTGCTACCTGGGTTGGCACGGAACCATCCCAAGTAGATCTTGCTTCCTTCACACCATTGCATGTACACTTTGCGGAACAGATCGAGCTGGTCGGCTGGCAATGGTCACCTCCGACACAGGGTCAAGAGTCACTACAGGTCACATTGGCTTGGCGCGCACTCGACCGCATGACGACCGACTACACCGCCTTTATACACTTGCTGAATGATGCGCAAGAGATCCTATCACAAGGCGATCAACCACCTGGTGGCAACGAAAACCCAACCACACAATGGGCTCCTGATGAGATTAACATTACACACGCAGAGCTACCTATTGTCACAAACACCGATCTCAGTACCACCCTGCTGCGCGTGGGCTTTTACGAACCGGTTAGCGGTCTCCAACTACCTATTACAAGGATAGCTGATGGGGATATCGCACCAGAAAATACGACGTATCTCTTGCTAAACCTCAACGATCCATCATTCGATTGAGGCTAATCAATATAAATGAGAAGGTACCATGTCATCTCTATCGTCTACGGTTACTGAGGTCCGTACCGGCACCTATTATGATTCTATTGTTTTGATGCAACTCCAGCGTGGGTTGGCGACTTTGCCTGGCGTTGAAGATGCTGGCGTTGTGATGGGGACCGATGCCAACAAAGATCTCCTGGCCCAGAGTGGGCTGGCAAGTGACAACACCCAATCTGCCCGAGCCGACGATCTGATTATTGTCATCCGCGCCGATAGTGAGCCCAATGCCCAAGCCGCAATCGGGCAGATCGACACCTTGCTCACGCGTCGCAGCAGCGCAACCGAAGGGGCGGACGACTACCGTCCTAAAACGTTGGCGGCAGCGACCAAACAGTTGCCAGAAGCCCAGTGGGTTCTTGTTTCGACACCGGGACGCTATGCCGCGGAAGTGGCGCGTGAGGCGTTACGATTTGACAAACATGTCTTTCTCTACAGCGATAATGTCAGCGTGGAAGATGAAGTTGCTCTCAAACAAAGTGCAGCAGAAAAAGGGCTCCTCGTCATGGGGCCGGATTGTGGCACGGCGATTGTCAATGGCGTGGGGCTCGGCTTTGCCAACCGCGTGCGTCGTGGCAACATTGGCGTCGTCGGCGCATCAGGCACGGGCCTTCAACAAGTGACAGCACGCATTCATCAACTTGGCGGCGGCATCACCCATGCCTTGGGCACCGGCGGGCGTGATCTCTCTGAGCAAGTCGGTGCCATTACCGCCAAGCAGTCCCTCGATTTGCTTGCACGTGATGAAGCAACCGAGGTCATCGTCTTGATCTCGAAACCGCCAGCAGAATCGGTCATCGATGAATTGTTGCGTATCGCGTATTGCGTGAACAAGCCCGTGATCATCGATTTTATTGGCTATCACCCACCAGAACCGCAACGTAACAATGTCTACTTTGTCAAGACCCTTGACGAAGCCGCTGCCCTTGCTGTGGAACTCGCCGCCTTTGAAGCCAGTGACCCAACTCCGCCACCTGCCACCCGCTACCCGCCACCTGCGGGAGCCCCTGGGGCGCTCCACCCGCCAAAATACCTCCGCGGTCTCTTCTCTGGCGGCACCCTTGCGTATGAAGCGCAACTCATTTTGCAGGAATATTTGCCTAGAGTTTACACGAACGCACCGCTTGACAAGCGCTTTCAACTTGAAAAAGCAACTGTCAGCCAGGAACACACGATTGTCGATTTAGGGGAAGATGAGTTCACTGTTGGGCGATTGCACCCCATGCTCGATAATGAGTTGCGTATCCAACGGTTGGCACAGGAAGCCGCCGATCCAGAGACTGCTGTGATCCTACTGGATGTAGTATTGGGTGACGGAGCGCATCCCGATCCAGCCAGCGAATTGGCCCCGGCCATTGCCCAAGCCATTACCATTGCGAAGGAAGCAGGTCGCCATTTGGAAGTGATTGCTGTCGTTGTTGGTACCGATGAGGATCCGCAAGATTTAGCGATGCAAATAGCACAATTGGAGGACGCCGGTGCGCAGGTTGAGCAGAATAACGAGGTGGCGGTACGGTGTGTCGGTGAGTTGGTGAGCGGATTGCAACCGATCGCCGGAGATAGTTCCGTTGATCCAACCTTTTTGCAACAACCGCTTGCCGCGATTAACATTGGACTGGAATCCTTTACAGCCAGTTTGTTGGCGCAGGGTGCTGAAATGGTGCAAGTGGATTGGCGGCCGCCCGCGGGTGGCAATGAGCGACTGGCTGGCATTTTGGCGAGAATGAAGGGGGGATAATGAAAATAAACCGCATTGCCATGAATTCCAATATCTACAGCGGTAAACCTTGTATTGCTGGAACACGGATTCCAGTAGGTACAATTCTGGAACTGCTGGAAGATGGATTATCCTTTGACGAGATTGTTACTGACTACTACCCCGCAATCTCCCGTGATGACATACGTGCGTGTTTGGAATATGCAAAAGCACTCATTGATCTTGAAGATATTGAATTTGCGCAAACAGTGATTCCAGCATGAATATCTTTGCCACACACATCAATAACCCAAGGGATAAATTATGACCATCGATATCGATTCCGCCAATACCACCGCCGTTACCCGCATGATGGAGGCACGTCCCGTGCTAACTGGCCTCGGCAAGGCCATCGACGTGATTCCCGATATGCGTGACAATCTGTTGTTGCACGCCGGCCCTCCCATTGCGTGGCCGGAGATGTCGGGGCCGCTGCGTGGTGCGATTATTGGCGCGCTGATCTTCGAGGGCAAAGCCCAAACCGCTGCCGAGGCCGAAGCGTTGGCAACCTCCGGTGAGATCGACTTTGCTCCTTGCCACCACTATAGCGCGGTGGGGCCAATGGCTGGTGTGACCTCTGCCTCAATGCAAGTCTACATCGTCGAAAACGAGACACATGGTAACCGTGCCTTCTCTAACCTCAACGAAGGCTATGGTAAGGTGTTACGCTACGGTGCCTATCAAGAGGATGTGCAGGAACGGTTGCGGTGGATGAATGATGTCATGGCTCCTGTTCTGCACGACGCGTTGGCGGCTAGCGGCCCCATGGATATCCGCACGCTGCTTGCCGAAGCGCTCCACATGGGCGATGAAGGGCACAATCGCAACAAGGCCGGTTCCATTCTATACACCAAGAATCTCACACCGCAGGTGGTGAAAGCGGCACCATCCGCCGACGTGGCCGCAGATATCCTCAAATTCCTTGGCGATAATGCACTCAGCGTGCTCAATCCTGTGATGGCCGCGTGCAAGGCGATGGCCGATGCCGCGCATGGTGTCGAAGGCAGCACGCTTGTCAGCACGATGGCCCGCAACGGCACCAACTTTGGTATTCGCGTCAGTGGATTGGGTGATCAGTGGTTCACCGCGCCTTGTGAGCAACCTGACGGTCTCTACTTCCCTGGATATACGCTGGCCGACGCCAACCCCGACATCGGTGATAGCACGATCACGGAGACGGCGGGGATTGGCGGCTTTGCCATGGCCGCAGCACCCGCGATTGTCACTTTTGTCAGTGGCAAGCCGAGTGATGCCATCAACACGACGATGGAGATGTATGAGATCACCGTTGCGGAACACAAGAGCTTTACGATTCCCGCACTCGATTTTCGGGGTACGCCGACGGGGGTTGATTTACGCAAGGTGGTGGAGACGGGGATCACGCCGCGGATCAATACAGGGATTGCCCACAAGGATGCAGGTGTTGGCCAAGTGGGTGCGGGCTTGGTGCGGCCACCAATGCAGATCTTTGAGGATGCACTCGTGGTATTTGCGGATAAGTATGGGTTTTAGATATGAACCAAACCGCAGAAGCCTTTAACCAAGGAATGACCGCCTGGAAAGAGAACCAAGCGGCTCCTTGGGGACGGCTGCGTTACACAATCGTTTTAGCCAATCTTGCGCCACATCTAGGCCAAGCACCTCAACGTATTCTCGACATGGGTGGTGGTAATGGCGCTGAATCCATTCTACTGGCGCAGCAGGGCCACGAGGTGACGCTGGTTGATTTTTCCAGCGTAATGTTGGCCGAGGCACAAACCACAATCACCGACTTGGAGCTAACGAAACAAGTGGCGCTACAGCAAGCCGATGTGATTGAATTGCCAACGCTCTTTGCCCCAGCTAGCTTTGACGCCGTTCTTTTCCATAACGTGCTACAGTATGTGCCAGACCCACACGCGGCCCTGCAAGCGATCCATCACGTGTTGCACCCAAAAGGCTTTCTGTCCTTGAGCATTCTCAATCCGCATTCAGAGGTGCTAGCGGCAACATTGCGTGAGCTCGATTTGGACACAGCGTTGGCAAAGGTCAATAGCAAAGAGAAAGAGCAGAATATTTTTGGTCTTGATCATCCACTTTATGAGTTAACTGAACTACACCAAATGCTGGCCAATGCAGGCTTTGTCGTTGAAGCACTATACGGCGTGCGCTGTCTCAATGACTATATTGCTGACAACGAACGCAAATCTGATCCAGCCTTCTTTGCCCAGTTGGAAGCGTTAGAATTGGTTGTGCGTGATAAATATCCCTACTATCTTCTCGCCCGCTTCTACCATCTCATTGCCCGGAAGGAGTAATTCTCCATGCTTGGCACCGATCAGCATTATTTGCGCAACGAGCAATACAAAGATGCAACCAACCTGGGCGCACGGGTCAATTATGGTGGATTTGTACGAAGATTCCTTGGCGGTTACTGATGCCCAAACCCTGTGTGATTTTATCTTCTCTGGTCTGCGACATGAGATTGACCCAACCACCAAGGCTCACTTTCTAGCATTTTTGGGGCAAGAAATTGCTCTGGCAGACGGTGTTCTTCCCATTGACAAAGAGGTTGGTATTTTGATTGCAGGTTCTCATTAGGGAACGGGAATTAACTCACTTGTGCATTGCGGTAGACCTACACGGGGGGGCCTCCTAAGCTGCGGTCTACTGAATATCCGGTGCCGACGCCTGCTTCAGCCGCGTCCCGCTAGGGCGTCGGCACCGGATATGTTGGGCGGCAAGTTGCGCCCGTTTGATTGGAATTCTGTATTATGCTCTGGGGAAGCTGTTTGAAAAGCTACGGGCAAAACGTATCGATTGCTACTTTGGAGGAGGCAACTTAGGGTGATAAAGTTTGGGTTAAGATATGCCACATGATGCAATTGTGCTATGAGTCAGAATGCATTTACTCCATCATGAGCAACGTAGAAACAACGCTGGATGCCACGCCGCAGCCAAATGCGCCGGCCGGCGTCTATACCATCTCTATCACCTTCGCGAACAAGATCGATTCACCGTCAGTCGAGAATCTATTTTTTGAGGTGATGACGCTCACCAATGGCAATCAACCGCTCAACGTCGACGGTACACCTGGTGGTGCTGGCGCGAGCTTGACAGTTCCGGCCACAACGCTTGGTGCAGATGGCCGCTGTCACCTGGCGAATCATTCCACATCGACTTTGTCATTGGTCTGCAAGAGCGCAGCCGCTTCCAATTCTTTGTTGATCTCTATGGGCAGATTGATGGCGTCTCTATTGCCAGTAGGAGTTCTTTGTTCAGCGTCGCTTTCGACGAGGAACTATCCACACAAAATGATGTTTCCTCCGCACGCACCAGGATCTGCCTGCCTATCGTGCAACGTTGAGGGCGGCAACCTGAATGGCTGTTTGATTCTACGTCGATTTGAATGCCCTCGCCAGCTCTGATTGGGCTAGTAAGGGTATGTACCACTGGAATGAGTTCGAGATCACCTTCCGCACCAAGAACTTCACCAAGAAGACGCAGGACACCCAGATGCGTCTCTGGCTCAAACCCTACATTGAGTCAGGCGACACCTACTGGTTTGACAGCTTCTCGCTGACCAAGTTGCAGCCCGGGGTCACCACAGCATCGCTAGCAGAGGTACAAACCGGAGAACTCACTGGTCACGTCACCTTGCCCGATACGCTCACCACCGCCATCGTCAAACTCGTTGACATGAAGACCGAAGGCGAGACTTACATCGGCTATATCAAGACCGATGAATCAGGCAGTTACCGCTTCACCAACGTGCCCCACGGCACCTACCAAGTGCAAGTTGAAGCACCGAATGGTTACCTCGCCAGCGAAGCTATCCAACTGGCAATTGACGAGACGGGACACGACTCAATCAACTTCACGCTGGATGCCGCAAGCAGCACCCTCTATCTGCCACTGGTACAACGTTAACGATTCAGGTGCTAGTCACTTGCCAAGTGACTAGCACCTTGACTAGAGATAACTCCAAACAAAGATTAACACAATCCCAACTGGAGCGGCTGAGATTCTCAGTCGCTCTTTTTGATCCTACTGCATTGCAAAACCCTAACTTGAATACGCTTCGCGACGCGTTTTGGTGCGATTGAATGCGATCCCCCTCTCATTTCGCGATGACTTGAATGCTATCGCTAGCTATGATTAAGCTATCGGACCATCAACAAAACAACAGCTATCAAAACTCTGTAACGATCAACTGTTACCTGAACAAATCTGTCCCGATAGACCATCAAAAATTTAAGGAGATAGTTATGAATACGTTTACCAGTCCAACGAAAACCAGGGAATACCACAATCATCATTTTGATTCTACGATCTGGAACGATTTGAAGTTCCGCAACGACGATATTGTGATCTCGACCTATGCCAAATCGGGGACAACCTGGGTGCAACAGATCATCGCACAACTCTTGTTCGATGGCGCGGAAGAGTTGGCGGTGGCAGAGATGTCACCGTGGCTCGACCTCAGGGTGCCACCCAAGGAAGTCAAGCTGCCCATTGTCGAGGCGCAGCCCCATCGTCGATTTCTGAAGACGCATCTGCCCGTCGATGCCTTGGTCTTTTCCGAGCAGGCAAAGTATATCTACATCGGTCGCGATGGTCGGGATGTCCTATGGAGCTTGTACAATCACCATTCGCACGCGAACGCGGCGTGGTATCAGGCGTTAAATGATACGCCAGGCAGAATTGGGCCCCCCATTGAGCCGCCCCCAGCCTCGATAAGAGAATACTATCATGAGTGGCTTGATCAAGATGGGTTTCCCTTTTGGTCATTTTGGGAAAACGTCCGCACTTGGTGGGCAATCAGGAACCTTCCCAATGTTCATTTTGTTCACTTCGCCAACCTGAAAACCGATATGCCTGGGGAGATCCGTCGCATTGCAGAATTCATTGATGTCCCGATCGATGAATCGAAGTGGGAATCTATTCTCTACCATTGCAGTTTCGACTATATGAAAGCAAACGCAACCAAGAGTGTGCCGCTCGGTGGTGCGTTTTGGGACGGCGGTGCGGAAACGTTCATTTACAAAGGAACCAATGGCCGCTGGCGGGATGTGCTTACGCCGGAAGAGATTGGCAAGTATGAGCAACGCGCTGCAGCAGAGCTTGGCTGTGATTGTGCGCATTGGCTCGCCACCGGTGAAATGCGATCTTCTTCCCCCCACCGGGAGGCGGAACTGTTGATGCCACTTCTGGCGTGACAATTGGTACCCTTGTGTGAAGATGTCTGGTGTGGTAATGGCCGTCACATCTCTACCGCACCCAACGCCTTGAGCGCAGCCCGCTGGGCGTCGGTAAGTCCAGTTGCGCCGGTGATATTCGTGCCGTCGTAGGGACCGGAAATGTGCCAAACGTGCAGACACGTTCCTGTTTTGACATCCCACAAGCGAATTGTTTCATCGCTGCTGCTACTTGCCAGCAACCGCGAATCAGGGCTAAACGCAACCGCCCAGACCCAATGCGTGTGGCCCGCCAAGATATGCTGAAGTTGACCAGATGTGGCATCCCAAAGGCGGATAGTTCGATCTGCACTTCCACTCGCTAACAGCTGGCCATCGGGGCTATAGCGAACGGACCAAACCCAGTTGTCATGGCCATGCAGGATCTGGTGGGGGTGCGCGTTTGCCGATGGTTCCCGTTCAGGAACAACTTGGCCGTTACCCAGGTAACCCTGCTCTATACGATCTTGCGCGATCCCAGCTGGAGCGTGACCGTTAGAGAGATCCCAGAGGCGTATTGTCTTGTCCGCTCCACCGCTGGCTAATGTCTGCCCATCGGGATGAAACGCGACGGAGAAGACAAAGCCTTCATGACCACGCAGCGTTTTGCGGCGAAACTCAACAGCTGCGTGCCTGCTGGTCGCATTATAACCATTGCTGGAAACGCCTGTGTTGATTCCTGTAATGTTGTTTCGGCGAAATCCGGTATTGTCCAGCGGAGGTTCAGTACCGTCCTCGGGCAATTCAGTTGCAATGGCTGCTTTGAGTACAGCCGAAACATCCCACAAACAGATCGTTTGATCACTACTCCCGCTGGCCAGTGTCTTTCCGTCTGGGCTAAACGCAACCGCACGAATCCACCCACTATGGCCCACCAAGCTTTGGCGCACTTGGCTACGTCCAGCGGCGGCACGAACATCCCACAATCGCACAATCTGATCATCACAGGCTGTGGCTAACAGTTGGTCATCTGGACTAAAGGCAACTGCCCAAAGTTTATCATGATGGGCCAGTGGTATGCTGCGCATTTGCCCAGCACCTAGCCCCAATGTGGTGGTATCATCAGCGCCGCTGGTGAGATTCCACAAGCGTGCTGTCCCATCACGGCTACCACTGGCAAGCGTTTGCGCATTACCGCTAAAAGCGACAGACATGACCACGCTCTTATGGCCACGCAACAGGTGCTTGACTTGTCCCGTTGCAACATCCCAGATACGAATGATTTGGTCTTGACTACCACTCACGAGTCTTGTGCCATCTGCGCTAAATGCAAGGTCACGGATTTCATTGGTGAATCCATGAAGAATATAATGGATCTGTGCGCCGAACGCGTCAACATCCCACAAACGTACAGTTTTGTCAACGCCACCGCTGGCGAGCAGGTGGCGCTCCCCTCTGCCAAGTGCTTTGCGTGCGGGTAGCGGCGACTCTGCAATTGGGCTGAATGCGATTCCATAGATTGGGGCAGTGTGGCTTTGTAACGTGTACTGCAACTCGCCTGACCGTGGATTCCACAGGCGTATCGTTGTATCGGCGCTACTTGTGGCCAGGGTCTGTCCATCGGGGCTGAACGCCAGCGACAGGACAATATCTGTGTGTCCACGCAAAATCAAGGCAGGTTCAACCTTGTTCGACCCGAATGTTGAGACATTCCATAGATAGATCGTGTGATCGGCACCGGCGCAAGCTAAGAGTTGGCCATTGGGGCTAAACGCGATGGTGCGCGCCCAAGTGGCATGCCCAGGCAGAACATGGCGCATTTCGCCAGATGCAAGGTGCCACAATCGGACATGTTGATCCGCACTGGCGCTGGCCAAAAATTCGCCATCCGGACTAAATGCGACTGCGTAGACAACACCTGTATGTCTCTGCAGTGTCATCGTTGTTTGACCAGAGGCCACATCCCATAACCGTACCGTCTGATCGGCACTGGCACTCGCCAGGTATTTCCCATCCGGACTGTAAGCAAGATGGTGGATAACCCCATTGTGTCCCTGCAAAACCCCTGTGATCTGTCCGGACTGAACATTCCATAGCCAAATCTTGTGATCCTGCCCCCCACTGGCGAGGATCCTTTGCGATGTGTCCTGCTGTTGAACCTCACGGGGTAGCACAACGGATTCCCTGCCTGCTTGCTCAAAAATGCCGTTGGTGTCTAGTGGGGAAGAACCCACCGCCACTGGTGGATCTACTTCTGGGGCTAGTGGGGATTCTGGAGAAAAGGCAATAGACCAGATCGTTCCGCCATTGCCTTCGATGATGCGTTCTGGCCGGTAGTCGTTGGTGTGCCAGATGTGGATATTACCCTCCCGTGTTGTTGCTGCAAACAACTCGCCATCGGTACTAAAGGCAACTGAAAAGATATCGTCAAACGTATCGGTGAAGACGGAATGAGTGAAATCGACCTCTGTAAAGTTAACTGCTGGCAGTAGCACATTTTGTAAACTGGCGTGCCAAACGCTCGTATGAGAAAAGTCATAACTGGTAATATCGATCCCCATCGCCAGCAGCAAGTTGAGGAGATTCCCCCCAGCATAACTACGTGTGGACGATTGAGGCTGACGCAGTTGCTCTAGCATGTTTTGCACTGCAACGGGTATGCCGCTTTGGCCTAACTCGCTACCTAAGCGTTTGGCAATGGGGAGCAGAATCAATCGCGTTTGGCTTTCACGAATATACTCCGTCGTCTGGGCCTTGAGCAATGCATGACGGTGCAATCGATTGATGTTGCCTACGATGATCTCTTGGCTCACTTCTGCTACCAGCCGGTCAGTCAAATATTCGGTTACCACATTCTGTAAGGCAAAGCCATAGGCCCTTTTTTCTAATAGAGACCTACGTTGCAAACTACGTAACGCCTCGACAAAGGTGGCTTGGGGAGGCCGTTGCAGCAGATTTTGGCGGAGCATGGGCGCTGGTATCTCTTCTCGCTCCACCGCCAACCAATAGAGCAATTCCTGCTCCAACCGAGAAAGACGGGCAAATTGCTGATCAAGTACCGCACGTATGTCATCAAAGACCAATGACTCTTCCGCTAAAAATTCGGTAATATCGCCACCAAAGATCTCGTCAACTGTATCGGCGACTAGCTTCAGTGCAAGTGGATTGCCCGAGTAGCGTTCGATAAGCAACGCCTCTTCATTGCCTTTGCCGCGCAGGCCCCAATGCTGCAAGGCGTCATGCCCTGCTTTGTCGTCGAGTCCCACAAGCTGCATTGAGCGAACCCTTTGTCGCTCCTTTTCTAACAGGGCATAACCACGGGGTAACTCGCGACTGGTTAGCAGTAGGTGACTCTGATGCTCGTAGGTTGCTAGCTGTTGAATCAGCTGTTCATACGCTTCATAGCCAACACGAAATGCACCAGCCTCGTCTGCATCTAAAATGCTCTCCATATTGTCCAGCACTAACAGGACGCGCCCGTTGCGCAGATAATCCAACAAAAGGCGCAATTGATCATCGAGGTTTGCAGGGACAGTTGTGTTGTACTCTGTAGAGCCAATGTCGTGCTGTGGCGCAAGATCCACGCGCCGTTGCTGACCAGCAAGAGTTTGGAGAATCGGCGGCAGTAGCTCGTCTAGTGGTGGTGCATTCACTAAGGAGCGCCAGAAGATGGCATCAATATGACTGGGATCGTTCTCACCTGCAATTTCTCGCACAGATTGGGCAGCCAACGTCGTCTTACCGATACCACCAATCCCCACAATCGCTACAACCCGTGTACGGTCGTGCCACAGCCATTGCATGATCTGCTGCCGTTCACTCGCTCGCCCATAGAAAGGGCCGGGATCGGGTACTTCATGGAGATCGATGCTACGCTTGATAGGGTGATTGGATGAAGCGGTCACAGGACGAGGTGAATACGCCATCATCTTACGATCTTGTCTTTCGCTCTTGCTGTCAAACTCGCCCGCAGCGATCTGCTGTGCCAATGTCAATGTCTCGTCTGCTGGGTCAACGCCTATTTCCTCCTGCAATAGCTGTCGCAGCTGTTCCAGATGCTGTAACGCTTGATCAGGTTGCCCCATCCGTGCCAACAGCCGCATAATCTGTCGGTTGGTCTCTTCGCGATAGCGATCGAGTGTGAGAAGCTGGTTGGCGACGACGTATGCGCGGTTAACGTTGCCACTGGATTCATAGGCGTTGCTCAGAGCCTGCAAGGTAAATAATGCCTGCCGATGAAGCATCTCACGCCATAAGAGCAGCCACTCCTCAAAGGGGGGCGCATCGGCCACGCTAAAACCAGCCAGCAATTCGCCTTGATAGAGCGTAATGACATTGGCGAGTTGCTCGGGATCAGTTGTTCTATTCGCAACCTCTACAAGCTTCTGGAATTGATGGACATCTATGTTCGCCTCTGCTTGGTTCAATTGAACAGTTTGACGGGTGACCATTAACAGTTGGTTGCCGGTCCCAGGTTGTGCCGCGTCGAGTGTCTGCCGCAGACGATAGAGGGTGTTGCGTAAATTGGTGCGGGCGTATTGGTCGCCGATCTCGGGCCAGAGCAGAGTTGCCAGCATTTGGCGTGTGTGCTCACGGGGATCCAGGGCAATGTATGCCAGCAGTGCACGCGCTTTGTCCGAGTGAAAATCAGTAATCGGTTTTCCCCCGATAGTGATCTGGAAGCGGCCAAGGAAATGCAACGTGAATTGGGTCATAGAGATTGTCTGAGATCGAAAGAGGATATTGTTGGCGAATGCGAAATCGTGTACGCTGTATCCGCCGATGCAGGTGTACACTTACCCGTTCCCAGCGGCGGATGATCACTACACGGGTATTTGCCAACAGTGTCAAAGAGAGAACTAGGTGCAAGCACTGCATCCATAGGGAATGAAGAGATAAGACGAGTCATGGACATAGTGCAAAAATTATACCCCCCTTTGACCATCGAACCAAACACAAACAAGCGCACCCACCAGAAGAATCTGTAAGTTAATTGCGGTACCGTTGGTCTCAGCTGCTTGAATACGTTCTTCAGGAAATAGATACGATTGATTGCATCTCAAGCGTCGATGCCTTTTGAATGCGATGCGACAGGTTTCTGCTTTGAAACGGGTTGTTTGGTCAAGAGAAAAGCGTAATCTGCCGTATCTACTCGCCCATCAGGAGCAGATCCATGTTGC
>CAJHUC010002792.1:0-26540 GCA_905146915.1 Ostreobium quekettii
TATCTTCCAGGCAAGAAGAAAAGTGCTGCATATGGAACAGCAATATGCCACCTGCATTGGCAAGATCCGCAACACCATGGTGGCGTGCATCAACAGTATCTATGTCTGACATATAAACTGCAATCGCAAACAAGACACAGCCATCTACATGTGCAGTCGCACAACACACCAAGACAAATATCACAGCACAGTGGGAGCCCACCATTTGAATTCAGTGGTCCATCGCCTATCGTAAAGCGAACATCAGGAGGCATGCAGAACCCGAGCTCCACGTCTCTATCCGGATCCACCACCAGATCGGCTGACTCCATCCACTTTTCTACTTTGCTCGTTGACGTGCAGATGAGGCTGTGGGGCGACATCTCCACTTTCCGGTTCTCCTTGCGCTGTCCCTTTCGAAGATCGCACACACTGCTGTCTCCTGGTAAGGACAGGGGTATCCACGGGAGGCATGGGCAGCATGCAGCTGGGCATACCAAGGCGCCCTAGGCAAAGCAGGACCTAAGGGTGTGATTGAATGCATCCTCAACAGAGTAAATGTTGGTACTGCTGTGGTGAATGCAGTCGCCTTGCTTCTTAGTTTCGGGCATTTATACCTCATTTGATAGGTCGACTGTTGCCATGCACTGCAGAAAACTCAGCTCAGGAACGAATGATCACAGATGGACGGACTGTAGTTTCACACAAGCTCCCCTGGGATATTCTCCCGTCTTTTTCCGCACTGGGCAGATGGCAGTGCGCGAAACAATAATCACTGGACATTGGGAGTGACCTGATGTCCACTGTCGCATGCATGTCACAAGGGCTTCGTTTGTCACGTCCATTTGACAAGTGCAGTTAACACGATCATGCCAGGTGTTCATTCAAAATGAAGCATCGAGGGCCTGGCCCACCCAGTCAGGGTCTGCAAGACTGGCAACTGGCAACTCACGACTCAGTGGATGCCCTTAACACTACAAGCTTATCCTGGTTCAACAATCCTCAGGAGAAAGGAACTGACGGCTGTTCACCACTGGGGAACAGCCGGGCACCTGCAATAAAGGAACTTGCATAACTGCTGGCTGTGAGAGTCTCGAGCTTACCCAGTCTGCCCATTCCATCCAATCTTCAGCATCAGCCCTTAGTCTCCTCAGCGAGCCCTGGAACAAGGTCCCAGACGGGCTGGCAACCTCCAGCCCCTTTATCGTGTACACTCCACTCCTCTGGCCGCCACCAACGATCGCTCCCTCGGGTGTCACTCTCACCATGAGCAATCGAAAGAGAACCACCATCCTCTGGTAAGAAATAGGCAGCTCTGGAGTCAGCAGTCATATTCAAATGGATGGACTGCAACTATGCATTTTCATTGTCTCATTGGATTCATGCGCTTTCCCTTTCCCTTTCATGTGGTCCACTGGCACTACTCTGCGGAAGGGGAGGAATCTCAGCTCATCGGTGAATGCAATGTGCATCTTTGTACGGCACCCAACATCGCAGAATCGGTTAAAGGGGCAGTGCTTTGTCAACCTTTCAGTGCAGGCCAACATGCCAACATGAGTACACAGGAAAATACTAGTAAGTGGAAGTAGATCCATCTTTGGACAGTGAGTGGGAAATGTACACTTGGTGAAAGCCCTCGTTTGGTGAAAAATGGACCTGAAAATTGGCCTGACTTATGCTACACTGCCTACAGATTGGACTTATAGTTGCATCTTCCCTTGCTTGTTTCCTGTGTCCAAGAGCATACTACACTGCTCAACAGACATGCAATGTTCAACCACAGCAAACACTGAGGATGTACCTGGAACGAATTAAGCAGGTTGTCCCTCAGCACCGCGCTTGCACCGCGATACACCTCGATCGAGTGGAAGCCGTAGACCATCACGGCAGGGAGCACCACGACTGTGATGATCAAGAGACCAACTGCAAGGCTCACCAGGACATGACAGTGCGTGCCTCCACCTGATTGCACAAACCAGGATAACACGAATTCAAAACACAACAATGACATCCAATGGAGAAAACTCATGAGACTCATTCATGACTGCACCACGTGGATCATGTTGCAATACAAGACAAAACTTGATTGAAGGTGGCTACAGTCCACATTAATGACACAGTTCCAAGTGCTGTGCCCTTGTTTGGCCCTGGGGGTTCCTTGTCTTATGTATGCCAACTGGGAGTTCTGCACCAAGTTCTTTGTCGGTCACTCTTTGTCGGTCACTCTTTGTCGGTCACTCTTTGTCGGTCACTCTTTGTCAATCACCATACTGAGCCAAGTTAACAAGCAAGGAGAGGCCAAGCTTGTGGTTGTTTCGCTCTTTCTGCCAAGGGTACTCCCAGCACAGTATGTAGTGTAACATGCAGAAACAGGTTTGAGATGGCTCTCCAGTTCAAGATCCCCCCTCATCGTCATCAGCAGATACAACAGCTGGGATAAGGCTGTTTTGGCAAAAGCAGACACAAAATGGGGTCCTTGACATCATTTTTGCTGACATGCACCTGAAAGCCCCAGGGCAACACATCCCAGCGCTCTCTATTCAAATCATGGAAAACAAAAACCCACTACGATTTGCTGTTATTTTCGATATGCCAGGTTCCCCCTGGGTGCTGGGCTTTCTTTGTGGAGGCTGTGCACTCATTTTCATAATATAGTCTATTGGGCGTCACAACACCTTCCCATATCTTTTATGTCAGGACAAGGCTTGCATCTGGGCTATCAATGCAATCAAAACACTTTGGAATAAAAGAATTAACAAAAAATGCAAGTGGTGGAATAAGGGAAGCAATACATGATCCTGACAACAGCTAGCCCACCTGCTACTGCAAATCCACACAGTGTAGCCCACAGGCCGGCGACCAGCGACACATTCCTGGCACAATTGATCCAGTGCACAGTGCATGGGGCCATGAACAAGTTCAACGCAAGCAGTGCCATGTAGCACAACATCGCCACACCCAGCAGCATCCATCTGCAGCCATCCTTCTGGCCAAAGAAGACGAAGCACGTAGCTAGCACGAGTTTCAATGACCCACTGAACGCTGACCAAGTGGATGAGAACATGGGCCGGTCGAAGTCAAGCACCATGAGATCGACGTCAGCCAAGATGGCTGGGTCATGCAAGCTGGCCTGTAAAGAGAATGTCATGTGGTCGTCCTGGGTGAATGCCAGCAAGCTCTGTGAGCGGATGCGCAATTTCTGATCATTTTAGTTTTGCTGTCCAATTGTACACAAAGCAGTGTTGTTGCAGAACATTTTGGCAATACCCATACAGGTACAACGATGATGATTTCCATTGGCATTCTTTCCTGATTGCACTGGCCAAGATTTCATTAATCTGCAACTACGTCATTGCACATCAGGCACACATCGCTGCCTATGGCATGACAACCCATGTCTTGAGTGCACAAATCTATTCGTCGAGAATACATCACTTCCCAGAGCTGGAAGAAAGATGCGAGTCAGGTGCGCCTTAATGCTTATTGCTCTGTAAAGGCATTGACACATCAAATTGATCCACACAAGACGCAAGACATTACTTTATATTGCTGCTTGCAGAACGAAAGGCACATCAGCTTGGAATAGCTCAGATCAATTCCCACAACACTTGATGAACAACAAGAGGGCTAACGCGTGGTCCAACCGTCCCTACAACGCCTTTAGAACATAAATCGATTTATGATTGAAGCAGTACCTGAACGACTGGGCAACAGTATACTAGTAATCATAGCGTCAACAAAAGCACAAATTGGAGCAGCAACGCTTCATTACAAAAGTAAGCACAAGATTAGTGCCACATTTGGGGCCGTGAATGGAAGCATTCTTTGAAAACAACTTACACAGATCAGGAGTTCAGAAGACTCCATACAATGAGTGCCAGGTCTTCTCAGCTTGGACCTGATATTTGGGAAAACGGGCAGTCCAAGTGCACAAGTCCATACTTCACCTTTTGGAAGCATTGTTCTATGATCTTGCCCATGGCCGACCTGGCTGCGCTCCTGTGCTTGCAGGGGCAGCACAATGTGTACAAGGGTAGGTTGTTCCAACAGACCATGCCAAGCTGAAACAACAGCTGTAGCAAGCTCAGGGCAATGAACGTGATGTGTGTGGACTCCTGAAGACAACATAACCACAATCAGCCCATTGAACGTGGCCTGCACATATGAACCTAACCAGCAAGTAACATTACTAGAGTTGTTTCTGGCCCACAGTGTGCTTGGGCCATGTTTAAGAGAACCTGTCTCATGTAACCTATGCTTGTTACAACTCGACACCCGCGATCATGTATGGTTTGCGTTCACAGCACTGTAGGCACTGATGCCTGCCAAATGGCAGTGCCATTCTCTCAGAATCTTAGTTCGCGGACACCTGTAACCAAGGATGACTGACTGATTGTCGATTTCGGGTGACAGTGAATGACAGAACGAACACGCAAACTCCGCAATCACACAAGTCCTGAGAATGACAATTGAAAGCATGTGGTGTCAGCCAAGGCAATCAAACCCACCTGCCAACAACTAACGCCTGACTTGATCGGAAAGCACTGGGGGCAGAAGAATAGCATCAGCAGGGCGGCAAACATAAACAAACACCCAAACTCCTGCATCAGTTCCTGCACCCTTATGTACAGGCCAACTGCAAACTGCACCACCAAGCATACTCCTTTGGAGAAAGCCTTTTGGGCCATAGTATTTTTGCCCCCAACTCTCTTCACCACCCCTGCGATGATGCCCAGGCCAGACGCAAGGCTAGCCAAAAACATTAGCACCAGCATCGGAGAAAGCACGATCCAGATAATGATCTCCATGGTGTCATAGTTGTTGTGAAGGTGTTGTGGGAGGCCATATTGGAGAATCTGCACACAACATCAATCAACAAACCAATGAAGCGATGAATGGAATCAATGAAAACATCGAACAGCCAGTGTATCAGTCAGTCAGCCGAGCAGGCAAGCTGGCAAGTGCTCCTGTTGAGAGCTGTGGCAGCTGGACGCAGGCTTTCAGCCACGAAAACAGAACCTTGTTCAGCCCCGAGACACATAACATCTCGCTTTGGTTCAAGAATGAACAAAACACGGCAGGAAAATGGCGTCGAGCAGGGAGCACTACCTCCCGACTGTTGAATGCATAACCTGAGCTTGGCAAACAACATTTATTGATCTTGACATCCAGAAACAGCATAGAGAAACACAGAAAGTTCTGCCCTAGAGCCGCAATCCCGGGTAGTTGCTCGTGATGATCAGAATGTCAACAGAATGTGCCCAACTTGCTGTTCAAAAGCAAGCAATACGAAAATCCAAATATGTCTTGATTGCCGAACAAGTCGACCCATCCCACCCCTTTGTGATGTTTGTTGAGATTTCACTACAATTTACTCCCGGTGGTGCATAAAATACCACGCTTGTGCAGATGGCACTCCAGCGCGTGGCGCCAGGAATGTCTTTACAAAAAGAAAAAATGGGCAACCCCTGTCTAAACCCAACGCTGTTCTAGTACATCGATCCAGCAATGGCCCATCAAGGCAATGCTCAGTAAACTAACCCCAGTCACAGTATCCTAACTGTAGGGTAGGGGGGTCATCCGCTGAGTCAGGATGGGGCTGAAGCTGTATTGAATCCCTCCAATACATGCTCACTCGAGCAATATCCGATGCGATGCCCGATTTTACCCATTGGTGAGAACATGTCAGCACAGATGATCCTTGCAATAGGTGGGCGCTCTCTGTAAGCATGGATTCATTCAGTCATGCTTCCCACCTTTGGTAATCTGCTGTTGTCCCATCCAACCACAGGGGCAAAGGGCACTGCGATGAATTGCAGCGCCTCTGCCAGAGTTAGGATAATGAGCCAGGTGGTCTGTGCTGCAGGAACAACCCGTGAAGCTCGCTGTGATTCAGCCTGGAAGCAAAACAGCTGGCAGTCACACAGAAGCACGACTGGCAAAATGAAGGCTGCTCAAAACACGATGGTGGTCACTGTTTGCTCAGGAAGCAGGGGAGCATTCGATCTGTTTTGACTGCATCTTCAATGATTGACGATGTCTTGCATCTGCATTGTGATGCTGGGCACTTGTTAGCTAGGCAAAATGTTCCATGGTAAAAATTATAAAGGTAGGGTTTCAAGTTCCTTGACATGTTGAGCCCTGAGCGTCAGAGACTCTGAATAGGAATAAAAAAGGCATTGAGCCAGGGCCTTGAAAAGATCAATGCCTGGCACCATCAGGATGCACCCAACACCATAAGGATCTGTGTAGATTGGGGCAAACCAGTCAGCATCCAACTAGTGCAGAAGCATCTTTCCTTGGCCCATGGTGGTCAGCTTAGTACCCCAAGTCTGATAACAAAGTTACTACAAAGCCTACAGCTACAGCAAGAAGACTAGACCATCAAGATATCATCAGACCAAATTATGTGCTGCAAGGATTGCAACACAATCACCACAAATGAGACGCAGATGCTGACCTTGGCAACAGACCATGCCTGAAGTCAACCAGAAGCCACAAAACCCAAAGTCTGCCTCCAACACGTCCAAAACGAGCCAGCATTGGCAAAGCTTGACAGATAATGGGAGGCTTACCTCCAGATGAGCCCCTATGTCCTCCAGCAGCTGTGGGTCAATAGGATTCAGCCCCCTCTGATGGATGCACCTCAATACTTCATTGACTGCCTGCACCATTACTGAACACAAATTAGTTGCAGCCCAACCATTGCAAACTAGTCCAAAGCCCAAATTCGAACAACTTCCAAAGCATGCAAGTTCTGTAGCTTGCTGCAAGTGAGCGGAGCGATCGGAAATTTGTTTGCAACTTGCCAAGGAATGGCATTGACAGGCATGACATGAACTCGTACCATTGTGCTCTGAGGGCAAATGCACAATGATTCTTGCAGGTAGGAAAAAAAGGCATTCCAATGGGCGCTGCTCAAAGACAAGACTGTCTGAACCCCTGTTCCACTAGCAAAGGGTGCCAACGCCACACAATGCATGAAATGGATGCCTCCAATGAACGGGTTTACTCATTCCCCTGCATATTCCAAGGCGCTGGCACCATTCCAGGTAATACACATAATATAAAAACAGCACAATGGCAATGGCGCGTGCCTCTACTGAATTCAGATCATAAGACAATGGCAATTTTCTGGCGGCGACTGGAGAGACAAAAACAGGAGCTCATGATGGCGATCCAGTAACTTACAATACTGTGAAAATAGACATTTCTTTTTTTTTGTGAGTAGCATATAACATAAACGACGAATCATATTTCACTAAAGCATTCAAAGCAGGGCAGTGGGGGCATGTGCATTTGTTGCAGATTGCAACATTGGGGTTTGTAAAAGGATTTTGGGACATGCCATACATCCCATCCAAATACAATCTTTGTCAGCAAGACTCTTCCCTAGTCCGCACTCCCACTGTGTTTTTGTGGCAAGTCACCCACTACCCACCCACACTTTTCCCTGCACAGAAAAGGAGTCTCTTGCCTGCTGAGGAGTGGGGGTGCACATGCTGTGACATCCCCAAACCTCGAGCATTAATATCAGTCCAACCGTTTTCTCTCTGCTAGCAAGAAACTACTCACATGTGCAGAATTCTAATGGCTACCGTTGCCCAACACACCATACAAGCAAGCCATTTTGACAGATGCAGGACAAACATTACGTACCACAGCGGCGCTATGCACAGCCTTGTCACAACACCAAGGTAGGAAATCCTCCACCTCCTCCTCTTCTTCTTCTCGTTGCACATGACAAAACAATTCCTTGCACATCAATAGGCGATGCTGCACTGTTCACCTGTGTCTTCCTGTCGCTGTCCGCCTCCCGATCAAGGCGGCCCCACCGTCTGTTGAGGTGGATGCTCGCCAGCTGGATGGTCCCAGGCCCCCGAAAGCGCATGCGCACCCATGGGGCCGCGAGGGCGATCAATATGAACGCGCTCACGCCCAGGGAGGCCCCATCAATAGTCATGTGGAATCATCAACGAAATCCGCCAGAGACGTCGAACCGATGGATTGCCAAAACCTACGCAGCATCGAAAACTATGGGGTGAGCTGCGGCGTCGAAGCGCCGGTTGCTTGTTCACCAAAAATATGAAAACCCCTGATGGACGGGAGAGTCTGGCCGCTGAGTGGGAGGGGCGAAACGCCACGCGATGCTACTCAACGACCCTCGGCTAGTGAGGCGGGATTCAGAATGCCTCAGAGGCACTGCCGAAATGGAGATGATTTGGGGCGCCGTCAAGCAAGCCACAGGCGCCCAAGATTCGAAACACCCTGATGGACGGCAGAGTCTGGCCATCGAGCGGGAGGGCCCAAACGTCAAGCCCTAATACTCGACTAGCTCCGCCATTGAGGCCGGATGCAGCGGAGCGCAGCTGGCAATGTCGATGTGGAGACGCTTGAAGGTACCGCAAATAAAGTCGCAAGCCCGAAAGTTTCGGCAAACAGTGATCGGCGACAGAGTTTGGCCTTCGCGCGGGAGGGCGCAAAGGTCAGGCGCGGATGGTTGGCGAGCCTGCGCCAGTAAGGCCGGGCGCAGCGGATTGCCGCGCGTATTGTCGATATGGAGATGCTCGACGGTGCCACAATTCAGGTCACAAGCCCCAAGCATTCAAAGACCCTGATCGGCAGTAAAGTCTGGCCATTTAGCGGGACCAGGAGGGTCGAAACGGCGTGCGCTGATGCTCGACGAGCCTCCGGCGACAGGGCCGCATGCAGCGGGTTGCCGCAGGCATTGTTCGCTGTGGAGGCGCTTAGCGGTGCCGCAGATCAAGTCACATGTCCCAAAGATTCTAAAGCCCCTGATCGGCGGGAGAGCCTGGCCATTGCGCGGTGGGGTTGAAACGTCAAGCGCAGGTACCCGACGAGCCTCCGGAAGTAGGGCCGCATGCAGCGGAATGCCGCACGCATCGTCGACCTGGCGACTTGCTCGACGGTGCCGCAGACCAGGTGGCAAGTCGAGGCGCGCAGCGGGCAAACCGCGACGAGCGAAAGCCGGCCGGCGCGCAGGGCGCAATCAGCTCGCGGAAGCTCTGCTGCGCTGGAGCACGGAAAGTGAGGTGCCGTGCCGAAACAGAAGCAGCCGCCCCGACAGCGACGCAAAACTGCGCGCAGGCCGAAACATTCACCCATCCAAAGAGGGACAGCAGGCGCCGAATAACGCCCCAAACTCGCAGGCTGGATGCCTCGAAACACGGCTTGACGGCTCACACCGCCGACATTGACGACAGCAGTACACCATGGCCACCGGCGCGAAACGACCAAACCCCGACATCCACAAAAATCTCCCCCTCGCAAACATCCTTCAGACCTCGCAGACCCCCGTCCCTTCCGCATCCCCACCCATCCACCCAATCCCGCCCATGCCGCCCCCAACAAGCCGCCCAGCCCGGAGTGCTGATGTTCGGGTGCCGCGAGACCCCGCTCCACAAACCGGCGCCAAACAAGGCTTCACGCACCAAAACACGCCGCTAAGTCGACCACAAGTCACGCGGGCGCAGCGCCCAAGCCCCCACGCGCCCTCCCGTTCCCGCCCCGACAGCCACACCGCAAAGACTCTTGGCGCCGACACCCGGAGCGGGGGGCACCGCGGCGATCGGCGGCCTCTTGGCCGCGCCGCCACCCCCTCGGGCGTAACCAACACCGGCGCCACGCGGTTCGTGTGGCTTGGAAACCCAGCGGTCAACAGCAAGGGCCCCCGCCTGGTGCCGGTGGGGCAAGCGGTGGAGAGAGATATTAGGGAGAGCGCGTTTGAGGGCAACACACGCCAAATTGCCCCGTATTGGGCCCCGACTGATGCCAGGTCTGCCTCCGCACACTGTACCGGACAAACGTAATTGGTGATGCAGTCCTCGGACGCCGCGGATCCATGCAGAAGGGAGGGTGGTTGTGGTGCTGGTGGCAACGGGACCCTGGCGGGCGCCGCGCGGTCGATTCTTGTACGCCAGGGGTTATTCAGCGTACTACAATTCGACTGCTGACCGCGGGGTCGCAGTGCTGCGCCGTTGATCCTGGGGTTGTGGGATTGGGATCCGGGACGCGGGGTCCAAGGCCCCGAATCCGGGCATGCGACTCTGCGTGGATTCGGCGGCACGTACGATTTGGTACAGTGCGGGCAACGTAGGGGCGCGTCATGGACCTGCACGCGCCCATTACGCACGCAAACGCGCCTCGCGGATGTGCGTGGTGTGTCAGCCTACGTCAGGGGGCATGACAGCGGACAGCCAGAGTCGGTGAAGCATGGGTTTAGGGTGGAGAGGAGAAGCAAAGAAGATGCAGTGAAGTCCTTTGCAGCGTGTCCAAAGACGCAGCGGGGCCCGCTTTGCGTTGCCAGAGGCAGTGTCCACGTGAACATGGACTGGTTGGCACGCGGGTGTTGATGGGGCATGAAATTAGTCGCTCTGTCTTTTCCTTGAAGATCTCTTCTTGTTTGGGACCCCCTAAACCCTAAAACACTGACCCACTGACCGGCGTTGGCCTTGCTAGCGGAAGAAGGGATCGTGACGGAAAAGACAGAGGGACTAACATGTTCCCGTGTTGATGGCCAGGACACCGGACAGTGGGCGCTACACAACCTGAACAGCACAGATTTCCCATGCATTGGCCGATTGTGGGAGAGGATGTTGAGGGGATGGTCGGCGGCGGATGCCCAGCGATGATTGGCCTGAAGATATCAAAGCCTGCCTGTCATTTGTACTCGCCTGCCCATCAGCTTACGTTTCGATGATCGCCGCAGTACCCTTGCACGCCCCCTGAAGCAAAGGGGGATTCTGTTTGTGGATTTCAAACATTACATTGCAGCCCATGAGCTGATCAGTGTCCATGTGCCTCTGCATGTATATCTTGCGCAAGATATGTGGGCTTTGTGCAACCTGGCAAGAGAGTTCAAGGCGATGTAAAGCGCCCAAGCTGCCCCAATCCCAAAGAAAGAGAAAAAAGAGAAGTTCCGCAAGCAAAGACGGAAGTAGTGCAGGCGAGAATTTAAGGCGAGTAAGGAGGCGAGGCAGCAGCGACTGGCAATAGCGTTTGGTCGGAGAACTGCAGCGGCACGTGCAGATCGTGTCGAGGGCTTCACGTGTCAGTGCGGACGCCAACGGTTGATGGTGCATTCAACTTGTGGGTTGGGAGAGCCCGTCGCCTAATGCGTCAAGCCCTTGACGTGAAGCGCTTGTGCACCCAAATCAAAGTAGCGCCTTCGCATAGTTTGGGAATTTCAGCCAGTCGTCGCCACAACCCGCTTTGCGTGTGTGACGGGCAGTGATGCGTTTACACATTGGACAATGCAGCGCACAATGCAGCTTGATGGATTACGGTACGCGCCAGCTCGTATGATGATTGTGGATTGACAGGTTCATCTACTTGCAGTTTTTTTACAAATTTGTAAGTGCTACCTGGAGCGCAATCACGTTCCACGCGGCACTCACAAAATTTACAAGAAGACTCTCACGAGCGCGATTGGCAAAGTTTGGCTGGAAGCAACAAACACACGTGTCCAACGCGCTTTCTCCTGGCCAGCTGTGGAAGCCTTATGCGCTGCATTAAGACGGCTCTGTTGCACATACAGCCGGCCAGGCTTAGCTCCAAGGCCCCAGCAACGTCCCGTTGTTGACGGTGTCACAGTTGTTGCGGGTGTGATGTGCGGGGGTGGATGGTGTACTGCGAGACCTCCACCGTAGTGGTCAGTGAATCGGACGCACTTGCAGTGATGTCGTGGCACGTGCCTGAATCGCCGTTCGTCGGGTGTCCATTCCGATGACACATTGGCACATGCCTGATACAGGCGGCCAGCCAGGTGACAGAAAATTGCAGAAGCCCACCAAAGCTTTTGCACGGGGAGCCACGTTTATTGCCTGCGACATGAAAACACTACGAGGGAAGGCCAAATTAATTTAGCCCTCCCTCGTGGTGCTTTCATGTTACAGGTAATATTGGCGTGCTAGTGACAGAGCTAAATGCTCACCGGCCCAGAATGGATGCGCAGAAGAGGGATCAGTGATGGGCGGACTGGGTCACGACAGTTGATCAGTGTGTGGGCGAAATGCAGCATTGCTGCAGCCACGTTGTACAATTGTAAGGCTTGTCGGGTTTTAAAATATGAATATGTACTGACACAGATATGCAAAGACTAATGCGCTGTTTGCGGGTGGCTGTGGAGTCCGGAGTCCACATCCGGAGGCAAAAAAGCTGCTTTGGCTGTACATAGCTGCACTTGTGCTGAGTCCACGGAAAGACCACTGCAGTTTAGAAGTGGGCAGTCGTGCCCCGTTTGTTGAGGGATGGCTGCAAGTTCCATTCTTTGGGCGGTCAGGTCAATGCAAAACCGTTCAACAGAAAAGCTTCGCTCAAAAAAACTCAATCAAGGAAAGAAAAACAAGCGGATCCACGGATCTTTCCCATACTGGGATGGCGCCACCCATCCAAGTACGCGACATGACACATGCATGCACGCATGCCCAGAAAAACTGCAGGCAGACAGTGCTTTATCAAAGACGATACTTCATGACGAGGAAAAACAAAGTGGATCTTCAAGTGTCCCCTGCTACATCACGAATGGCTGCATGCCTAAGCATATGCCCCCCCTTGTGACGGTGGTCCTCCGCCTCGTCCCCTGCTTGGGGCGACAACACGTACCTCCGCAAATGAAAATACACCACCTGCGCAGCCTCCTCCTTTCTAAAACCCAGTTTCCTATACAACCGCAATTTTTTAATCCCTTTGTTATCACATTTTAGTAGTAGTTTTTGTGTGTTGTGGTTTAATGCATTACTGGCGTGGAAAGACGGGGGAAGGTGCCGAACGACTTGGCGAGTGCTAATGCCTGCGCCCACAGCACGGGGAGCCCCTGCCCAGCCGCCTCCCCGTTGTAGGTCGCTCAGGCTGACGTGGCAGTGACGTGGCCGTCAGCTTTTTGGCTTTTAGTGTTAGGTTTTTAGGTTTTGGGTCTGAGTTTTGAAGGTTAGTTTAGGGCTTAGGTTGTTGGTTTGAGGTTTCAGGGGTGGTTGTTTAGGATTACCCTGAAGCGAACCTAAAAACAGGACCGCCAACGTCACTGCCACGTCAGTTTTCAGCGACACGAGAAGTGGGGACCCAGCCGCTGCCGCCTATGGGCAACAGACACCGCGGAAGGCAGCAGCTGTGCCTTGTCCACGACCGCGCCTGTGCTGACGGTCCCGAGCTACAGACCGTCCATGAGGCCGGGGGGGCGCATTTGGCATGTTCTTCCTGAGCACCTTGGAGGAGAGCATTCGATTGGAGCCGAAGGACCTGGACAAGCCGCGGGCTGACGCCATCTCCCTCGTGATCGAGGAGCTCTTCGTTGACAAGGTAGGCGCCAAGCGAGAGGGCATGAGCTCTATTTGCTGTTGTTTGCGCTCCGCGAAGTATGTGTATGCGCTCTGTATGCCCAACATTCGCCATCGCCACTTGCCCATTTTGAAACTTCTCTGGCCTGAACCCAACCCTGGCCTCTATGCCAGAGTTGTTTCCTGGGATAATGTGGATCGCAGGGATGGGAACGTGGCCGTTCCCTCGAAATGCCAGGTTGGATGATTGGCTGCGATCTGGCAATTTTGAATGCCCTTTGCAGAGCAGGTCCAGCAAATGTGTCACACTTATGTGTGGGTATCAAGGTATTTTGTTTGCCAACCATATTGAGGTAGTTCAGAAGCATGAGAGAAACTGATGCACCATGAAATTCTGAATTTTGTTGGTACAACAGGCATACAATGGCCAGAGTGCCATTCTCTGTGTTGTATTGGGCAACATACATGGGTTGCAATGGGTTGGGCTGATTCACCCAACCCATGTGCCCGCTTCCTGTTACTCTCAGAAACTGCACCATTTTGTTATGCTGTAAAGAAAATTGTCACAAACTTCTTTCACAGGATTGAGATGCCCAGTGTTGGAAATATTTGGCTTGCTGAAGATTGCATGCACACTGCTGTTTGGCCGTTGTCCAGATTGTGCAGGACCTTGGCCTCGTGGTTACGCTGTATGACATCGTGAGCATCGCCAGCGGGTTTGTGCACCACAGTGATGGGGGTCCAAGGTTCCAGGTTGTGTTTCGCGTGGTGGTGTTCCGACCATTTGCAGGCGAGGTGATAGTGGGGAAGATAAAGAGAGTGTCACGGTAGGTTTAAACCATGCATGTACACGAACACACACCCTTTGCTGGCAAAACATGTATACGAATAGTACTACTACCAAAATCTGCTGAGTACAACCAAGTATTACTAATTACAGTGCCTTCTACCGTGTCCGCCCAATACGATATTCCGCTTTTCTGTTTGTGTTGTGGCGATTTCCGCATCGACGGCTGTTCCAGAGATGTAAGGACAACTGCTGAACAAATGTGTCGAATACGTTTTGCATGAAGATGAGAAGCTGGTCACAGATTGGTATCTTCCACACTGAGGTCATTAGACAGAGTCAGCGTCTTGAATGATTTACAACCACACAATGCTGGGCAGTAGGAAAACTGCCCATCAAAAGAGCACACAGGGCACACAGGCCAACACATGGCCAAACAGACCTTAGCCACATAAGTAGAAGTGTAAGTCATTGCCAAGCATGGGTTCCACCTCTTGAACAAGAACGGTGCATTGAGACTGTTGTTCACACTGTGGAGCATGGTAATTCCAGGGAATGCATTTTATGAATTGACATGATAAATACAGGGCTCGCACCTTGCAAGCGATGATGGGTGCAGTAAAGTCCAATCACCATGTGGTCATTGTCACCAGAATATAACTCCACACACTGCCCATGCATATTGTGAGGGACGATGGAGAACTTTTGCAGTGCTATCAAAGCCCATGTCATTGCAAGCAAGCCAAAGGCAAGCAGAGCTGTATTTCCAGAGTGGGAAGCATATGTGACAATTGTTCTGGAGAGGAGGCTGAATGCTAGATGGACTCAATCTATGACTGTCACTGTTGCTGTGTGGCAGGCGACAGTAGAATATACTCAAGTTCAGTGTGTATTTGTGTTGATCAGCCACAGTATTTGTCATTCGACACCAAGTGACAAAGCATCAACCTTGCACTTTCAGCCAGGATGACAGACACCATTCCATCTGTAGTATTTGCTCTAAGATTTTGCTCATCACCGCTTGGAACATCAGGGAAATTTGGAAAGCTCAGAAAATGGAAATGAACTAGACAGTCTCCTGCCAAATATTCTCCAATGAATTGGAATATTCCCACACAGCTTCTTGTCCCACTTCAACAGATTCTCCCCCCCCTTTCCGATAGGCCATCGACGACAACCTTTTGTTGAACAATGGGAGCCAAACATTCCTGGATGCGCACAATGGTTGGGTATTCCGCACCTAAGCTTTGCCATATCTTGGTTTGCAGAAGGCATAACACCGCCGCCTGTTGCATGCCCCAGCAATGCACTACAATGCACGCAAGATACAAGACCGTCTGCTTTACTTTATCGTTGGTTCTTTGTCATGCCACTATGTTTTAATGCCCACTGTCCACATGGAAGTTGCCAATTACTCAATTCTTTTGCTGAAATCCAGGTAGCTTAGAATTTATTTAGTAAGAACGATGACTTGGGGGCTTCAGGTGCACAACTGCTGAAGGCACTTGAGCAGCTGGGTAACATTTTGGTAAGTGTTGGGTGAGTAATTGGATGCCAACTTCCCTTTGGAATGGCAGGGCTGGCCTGCACGTGAGCCTGGGGTTCTTCGATGATGTAATCATTCCAGAGCACTACCTCCAGGAGGAGTCCATGTTCGACGAAGCAGAGCAACTGTGGTTCTGGAAGTACGTGGGAGAGGACGGGCAGGAAAACAAACTGTACATGGAGCTCGATGAGGACATACGGTTCAAGTCAAAGGCGGTCAGATTCCAAGCCATCCCGACGCCAGAAGAACTCAGGAAGGCGCGAGGTGGGGGAAATGGAGTCCTCTTTTGAATGAACAGATACCTGTAAGCACGATGCATAATGAGCATATTCAGGCTAAACTGTGAGGTGTAGGTGAGAAGCATGTACGCATTGGTGTACCTATTAGGCATGGGGAATTTGTGTTTGCGCTGTCTGAAGTGCTGTATTGATTTGGTGAATGGGTGTGTCTTTGCAAGCAACTTGTCAGAACGCACTGGTCATGCCATGCGCACCTGGTTCGAGGCGCATTCAACCCACAGTGCACATTCCACTGTAGGGCGTGCTGATTGCCGCAAAATGGCCACAAGATGGCGAATCTTGGCCCGTTTGGCAGAGGCCAGATTTCTTCTTTCCCGTTTTGAAGTTTATCTGTCCATTCTATCTGACCGATGCATTGGTGTACAAAATCAGTCACTGTTGTGCAAAAACAATTCAGCATTTATGCTCGATTTTATTGTGTGCTGCTGATTGTCAGGAATGCTTTTATTATCAGCGTTTCGAAGGCATGCGACTCCACTGGCAGAATGACGCCCATTTCACACATTTTCTGGCTGCGCTCAATCATCTTACCCAGCTGAAAATTGCACATTGGTGATGCCAATCGTGGCATCGTGACCGTGTGTTGGATGCAAATTTTCATCGTTGTTAAAGTCGAGATTGTAAGGGGCCGATCTCAACGTGCCTGTACACTGTGCTCTTGTTCACGCACTGATGAACCGCGATGCGACACTTTGGCGGACTTGGTGTCGCTACACAGGGAATGTAAGCAATACAACTTTCGATGGCTGTGAAGTAACCTTTACCTTTTGCCTTTACTTTATGTATATGGAGCGGCCTGTCAATTGTGCGTGAAGGTACCTTTACGAATTACGTGAACGGTACTTCTTTTCGATCGACTGTTAAGTTCAATTCACAAATTGTGCCCCTTGCCTGTGCACGGAAGAACCCCTCTTTGGTCCTGCGGCTCCCCAGGGGAAGATTTACCCATTTGACGCAGTTGCTGATAATGTACACATCGTGTTGAATGGCTGAGATTCGTGCATTAGCAATGCACAACGTGTTCGACTGGACCGCATCATTTGACCTTAACCATGCACTGGGTATTTGGTGCTGGCCAAACAAAATGGCCATTGCACGCAATTTGATTTCTTGTTCCAGTCCTGCTATGTTGATGGAAGTCGTTTACTGTTGGCGGAAACCTCGTCAAAAATGGACAAGAATCATGGTATCTTCGCCGCTTTTCTGATGCCATTTGTCGCGTTTTGGACAATGCTCCTTGTCTGTGCAGAGAAGGACCCGCTGATCGGCACCGCGGAGAAGCCCCTGGCGCTGATGGAGGTCATCGGGGAGGTCTACAGCGAGGGGCTTGGCCCGGTGGCCTGGTGGATGGATGATGATGAGGAAAACGAACAGATGCCGTCTTGATACACGGCGCTGGGTTTTTGTCGGGTTTATGCCGGAAGCAGGCATGGCCGCGGGCTTGGAGACACACCTGAGGGAACAGAGTTACAGAGATGTCAATAACAGGCACGCCCCTTTATACTCAAGCAACCATCCGTTAGTTTACATTCTTGTGTAATACATTGGAATTCAAAAAAAGAAACATCCGTCGATCATGGACCAGTCGCTGCCGTATCAGCGGGACTCTCATGTCTCATGACTCCCATGCCTGCATGTGGCCCAACCCACACACGCATCAGCTTCCGCCATCAAGGCCCTGGCGCGAGTCGCAGGTGCGCGCCGCGGTAATGCTGATGTGGCCCGCGGTGGCAAAGATGGTCCCATTTTGCCGTTCAAAGGCAATTCAAGCAAAGGAATTCAGACGTCGATCGCGGCGATGATCAAAGCTGCGTGCGAGGATGGGTCAGACATCGTTCCTTAGTCGCAGCGCGGCCCCTCGGTGGCCATGAACTTACACGAGTGAGAAATCAACCCAATACGCAGTTTTGAACCGTGTAAAAATCGTGTAAAACCGTGTCAAAACGTGTAAAAGTCATGTACACTCACTCAATCTTTACTACGCGGATTGGTCCCATTAAAATGTATACGATAAATGCCCGATTAAACACGATTTTCAATCCCCTTGCACGGTACACAGTTTTCAAAAATGTGTAACTGGGTTTTTTTTACAAGTGTTATCCTGATCGGGTTTTCCCCAAGCCACGTGGAAGATGGGACCGTAGTCGAATTCCTTAAAGCAAGAACACTTATGCCAATCCAAGTCCAGCGTCTGACAACAGTTGAGCGCGACAGGGGCTGAAGGAGGGGAGCGGGTGGTGGGCCCGGGTGCCTTTCCCTAAGATCTCCTCCGAGCAACGCAATGCTGTGTACGTTAATGTACATTAATGTACGAGTTTGAGGGGACTTCGAGCGCCACGCTCTTTCACGCTGTGAGCTCGCCTCGAGTGGCAATGGGTAGCAGTGGAATAAGATCGGTCTGACCTGCACTGTGGGGGAAATGCTTGTTACAAAAAGCGAAAGAAACAGGCCACACAATGGGCAACCCCTCCTGAGCAAATGAATGTGAGACTCTTTTCCATGCTGTGGAAAGGCGGTGCAGAGCCGGTGCACTGTGGGATGGGCACGATTAGGAGTTTTCGAGGTCAAGTGATCTGCACGCTGACGGATGTGAAGGTTTTGGGGACAGGGTATTTTGGGGCTTCATGATACCCATGATTGATTCGGTGGTGGATATTCTTGCCAAAAGATAAGGCCGTCGGTAAAAGTTGGTCTCGAGCACAGAAGTCAGTAACATACAATTCGCTCAAGTTTAATTTGCACCTTATGTTCTTGTTTGGTGGGTCTCCTCTCTGCCTGACACAAACACTCTCCAGGTGTGCAGCTTTCTCATCAATGTTCCATAGGACATGTGCCCGCGACCGTCAAACTAAACTTACTCTTAGCTCCATGATAAACAGGAAAACGAAATCACCAGCCTTTTGCATTTCCCATTGTCCTTATACCGGATTCAACATCCATGTGATGAGCGGGTGAGCGGAAAACAAGTTGTTGCTGGTGGTCTTGCGGCCATACTTTAGGTGGGAGGCTGCCCAGTGGACGAGAGCAGCGAAGAGTCCCCGTTCGAGCTCGAGCCTTGGCTTGCTTTGAAACTTGTGCCAAGAACCCTTCGACGTCTTGGACCATGTCCAACAGCAGCAGGTGGACCAGAGGTCTTCGTGGCAAGTTGGACAACTTGCCATGAAATGGGGCATCCAGAAACGTATTCGCCTGCCACTACCGCCCAGAGTGCCTAGCGCATCCAAAGCACCCATCCACGTCTCCCTAATCAGAAACACATTAATCGATGGTTGTCGAGGGTCAGACGTGACTAATGTACATCAACAAAAACATACCTGTCATGCATCGGCATGATGATTATGGCACGCCCTGTGCTAGAACAGCATCATACGATGTTGGTAACATTTGGGCACAGACAGACTTCGCCCCTCGTGAAGTGACTGCAGTCTTCAAAGCGAAAATGGACGCAACGTTTCTCGATGGGAGGCCGTCCTCCAATTCGTGATCGATCCTTCATCAAGCTGTGATGGAACAACCCCATCCGCCAGCCCAAGATTCCCGACCAGAACCAGAACGAGGCCTGCAGCACTGGCGACCGGCCCACCCGAGTCCCCCACCACGCAAACTTTCCCAACTCGCCCCAAGCCGTCTCCAAGACGATTTCAAACGGTCGCAAAACAGTTTGTGAAATCTTAGGGTTTGGGATCTGTAAAGCAGATCGGCCAACACAGCCGATGGCCTCCACCTCATGTAAAGCCAAACGCACAGACCGCCATCCCGAAACCTTCTGCATGACAACTACAAACTGTCTCAAAACAGTCGTGGGAAGCCTGGAGCTTTGGAGCTGCAAATAGATCGACCAACACCGTCCAAGGCCGCCTCGTTTACCTAAAGCCAAGCGCCTAGACCCCCCCCACCTTCCCCCCCCAATTGCCACCCGGCGGGCTCCCCTCCCCTCCCCAGACCCCAAAACGCCCAAGTTGTGGGCTCCCGCGCCCCCAACAAATCATCGATTTTTCTGGGCAGACCATCCCCGCAACAACACAAGCTCCCTTTCTCCGATCCGCCGGCCACGGAGCGGCCCCTGCCTGCCGCGGGCCAGCCGCAGCCGCCGCGCGGCCCAACTGCCCTGCCGCGCCTCGGAGGAGCGCCCGCGCCAAGCCGGTGAGCAAATACCCTACCCCCCATGCATCCCCCCCACACCACCTTCCCCGTTCGCAGTTGGGGCCCAACCGATGATCGGCTCCCAGCGCCTCGAATGAGATTTTCCGCAGGCAGCCCTCGCGCCGGCGTTGCTTCCTGGAGGCGCGTCCCTTGAAAGGATTCCGTTGAGTGCGTCGCCCACCCGCCCACCCCTTCCCTTTGAGCTCGTCCCTGCCCATCCCCTATCCCCCCCCGCCCCCCCCCGCCCTCCTGATACTCTCCCCGGCCTACAGGCAGCCGATTGCGCTCGCCAGGCCGCCTCGGGCGGCCGATGGCCGGGCCTGCGGGTTTGGCAGCGGAGAACCGCGGCGCCTCAACTGGCGCAGGGGTTTGGATTGTGCGTCGCCCCACTGTCGTTGCTGACAAGCTCGCCGCTCGTCCCGGCCATGGACACTTGGGCTGGGAGCGGTTAGCGCCTGGGGTGGGTTTGCAGCGGCTGGGCATGGGTTGGCCAGCGGCGCAGTTGGATGTGGCCACAGGTCTGACGCCTGGACCGGGGTGCGCTGCCTTCCCTGACTAATTGTGGAGGGCAGGCTGCCGGTCGCTGTGCCCCGGTTGCCGCGCTGACAGCCCCTTAGGCCGCGCCGATAGCCCCCTAGGCCGCGCCCCATGTCTGTGCGGAGTGCCAAGCGCTCAGGTTGGGATGATGGCCGGCCATTGGGGTGCCTGTTGTGCCTATCTTGCGGCAATTGAGGCCATGGCGTTGGGGATAATGGGGTGTGATGCCGACCTGTGTGGCCCTGCAGCGCTGAAGCGGGTTTGCCGTGCACGGGTGGCGCCAATAAGCCATGGGGTCCAGCCCCAGGGACTCCGATGCGGAGATGGAAGCCATGGAGGAGTTTACTGATCCAGCCGACAGCCCAAGGGGCCCGCTCTTGGACACCACGGCCAAGGACGTCGCCGCAGGAAAGGACATCCAGGGGATACCCTGGGACAGGCTGAACTTCACGCGGGAGGAGTACCGCAGCAACCGGCTGAAGGAGTTCAGGAACTACACCAATGTGCTCAACAACGAGGGGCAGGAATACGCGGACTACCTCGCCTCCCTGGAGCTGGAGTGCAAGGCCCCCAAGAAGCAGTCAGTGTTCTTCGAGTTCCTGCGCAACTCCCACAACGTGGTGTCCTCCATAACGCACTTCCAGCTCAGGAACCTGCTCTGGGCGACCTCCAAGCACGACGTGTTCCTGATGGCGGACAACTGCGTGAACCACTGGGACCTGTTGTCTATCAAGTCCCCCGGCTATGAGCCCACCCAAGTGATGAACCTCAGGGGGGGGATCGTGTCCAGCAGGGCTTCCAGGCTTGGCCTCGTGAACATCAGCACCATATGGGCGGGGAATGGGCTGGTTGTTGCAGGGGGCTTCAATGGCCAGATCGCCGTTCAGAGGCTGTGCGACAGTGGGCTTGCGTATGAGGGATACATTACCCAGAGTGACAACTCCATCACAAACGCGATAGAGGTCTTTCACGAGGGTGGCGAGGGCACGGAGCCCAAGGTGCTTTCGTCGAACAATGACAGCTCAGTGCGGGTGTTGAACATGGAGACGTGGGATGTGGAGGCCCACTTCCCCTTCGAGTGGGCAGTGAACTATGCGACCATGTGCCCTCAGGACAAGAAGCTGGTGGGCGTCGTGGGGGATGACCCCGAGGGTTACATCATGGACAGAACATCTGGCGCCCGAGTCGCTAAGCTCACAGGCCACAGGGATTACTCATTTGCTGCTGCTTGGATGCCGAATTCCATGGTGCTTGCCACTGGGAACCAGGACTTGACGACGAGGCTGTGGGACATGAGGAAACCGGAGGAGCCGATGTTGGTTCTGCGTGGGAAGATGGGCGCCATTCGATCGGTGCGATTCTCGTCTGATGGGAGGTACCTGGCCATGGCAGAGCCCGCAGATTTTGTACACGTGTTTGATGTGACCAAAGGCTACCAGGAGTGTCAGGAGATTGACCTTTTTGGGGAAATCTCTGGGATTTCTTTCACACCCGATGCTGACATGTTGTTCGTTGGGATTGTGGACGAGACATATGGGAGCATGGTCCAGTACAGAAGAAAGGCAGCCATTGATGCTGCTTGGTAGCGCAACGCAGGGAGGTTTCTGGTGCTCGAGGCATGGCTTTGCGTGGATGTTGGTTTGCTGTACATAGAAAGGCACTCTCGGCAGTGGGCTTCGCATGGCAGGCCATGGCAGCATTGGGTTACAGCACTCATGCAGCACAGCAGTGGGTTGAGCGGGCTTGGAAAACTCGTCAACATCGGGAAGGGTGTGCAGGGCATGGTGTATCTCAACATTCTGGACTCATCAAGGCATCCAGCTGCGACTGAGGCGTTGGAATGGACATCGCCTGCGCGCTGAGGACAGGAGGGAAGTGCCTTAAGGGGGTCCTGGATGGGCAAGTGGGTGATGGATGTAGGTAATGGAAGCCCGGGTTGCCGGCGCCCCGCGGGCGTCGTCGGCACCCCCCGAAGGGTGCTGAGCACCTGTTGCCTGCCTTAATGTACAACAGATAGCGTTCCTGTTTTTAGCGGATGTGGTGCACCCCAATTTCGAATTGGAGGGACCCCAGCAGCTGTAGATTAGAAATTGAAGTGGGTTCGGTTCAAGTGGCTCCAGGGCTGTGCATTGGCCACGGGCTTCCTCAAGCACGCGCTCTGATCAATAATGTCTGTTAACATTTTGTAAGCTTCGTCAGCCATGGTGCGGGACGGCCGGGTGCTTCTCTTGTTGTTTGGCCCCTCCACCCAATTGCTATTGGCTCAACATGAAGCAGAACCGTACCGCCATCCGGAGAGTTGGAGTGCCATGTGTCTGCTTTGCCATTGACATCGTCCACGGTGTACCTCGTAGGAGACAAAGGTGTGAACCGTGGACACGGTGTGCCCCAACCAAAATGCAAAACGGTGTCTGAAGGCCGCAACCAGGTACACGCATGAGGGTTGGCGCATTGCATGTGAATACCGTCTGGCAATATTTTGTAAGCTGAACAGCGAATGGACCAGTGAACGTGATACGTCACAGCAATCAGGAAGTTCATCAAATTGCATTCGAATGTTGCCCCAAACAAGCCTTTGGAGCACGTCATTGAGCGCCGAAAAGTTTTAGCAGCCACATGGACAAGACGTCGCCCCTCCACCGTCCGTTTCCCCAGCGTTTGGTGCATTTCACTTGTGTTGTTCCATTTTCGTTTCGCACAATTGTTTACATTCAATTGGCGCATTTTCGTTGAAGGCATTTTCTGTGAAGTTGGGTTTACAGAGACATAGCTTGGGGGCCCGCATCGGGTAAAGGGATTGCGACTCTTCTTGCTGCGCTCACATGCCCACAGCTCATCGCTGCAGCGCGCAGAGGAGTTTGCAGGAATTACGAAGATACTCCGTGGAAATAATTGTTCGTATTTTATCTACGGACTAGAATACGAGGAGGAAAGATTGTCATGAGAAACAGCATGCAAGCATGTTCTTCAGTCCGGGCAGGCTTGGTTTTTACGCCGTAAAAACTGATCGTATTTACGTTTTTACGCGTAAAAATGCGTAAGAATACGTAAATACAACGTAAAAATTGCACGGTGTACATAAGGACAGTACATACAGACTTGCGGAGTCCGGAGAGTGGCAGCCAGACGCCCTGGAAAGGGCAGAAAACGAGTTTTTGTTAAACGCCATCATCGCCCTTGCCAAGGGCAATGCAGACATTGTGCTGCGGGTGCTGGAGATGGCGGAGCACTGATCATTGTACGCAACTTTCATCGTGTAACCTAGGTGTCGCAGGGACCCGTAAAAACGTAAAAATAGCCGTAAAAATAGGCCATTTTGCAAATTTACGTTTTTACGCGTAAAAACGTAAAAGTAAAAACGCAAACGTAAACGTAAAAACCAAGCCTGAGTCCGGGGATCCCCATTGTATGATATCTTGTATTTCTCTTCAAGAATCCCCAGCGAGCCAAATCTGTTTCTTTCTGCTATATTTCATTTTTGGTTGTTTTTATTGCACTATATTGCATCACAATAAACTGCTGCTGATCTGGTAATTAGTACCGATCCAATACTTTGGCAGCACAACCAGCAGCATGTGTTGCCAATATTGTGTTGAGAGTGGCTACTCTTGGTGCGTGCGTCTTGCCGAGATGCAGCCCAACCTTGCAAAGCACAGCCGCTTTGGTTGCATGTTCTTCATATTACATTTTTATTGATGAAACAGCAATTTCAATTGTTCAATGTGATGTAAACTACATGCACCGCCTTTTCGCCCAGTGAGCGATGCCGGTGGCTGCTCCCACCTACACCTGGTTTCTTGTATCCTGGATTCCAACAAAAGAAACACTCACAGTCTCTTCTTCCCAAGTCACGTTCTATATTCCCCTTCACTGTGCAGTCCTCAGAGGAGATGCCACTGGTGCAAGGGAATGAAATGGACTGGTGTTGAGCCTTCACAGTGCCGCTGTGGGTGCAGCGCCGGGCGCTTTATGTCCACTTTGGCACCCTCCAGCTATGCATCCTTCCGGGCAACATTTCCATGGTCTCGTGCTGCAGGTCAAAGCGGTGCGACCTGTCATTCTGCGCTAGGAGTGCACCAGGTTGAAGGGCGCAACTCGCGCATCAAATTCTTCTTCTGGCTGCCCTTTCTCGTCGATGGTTGTCATCTGCAGTGATGCGCACTCAGGCAATAATCAGGGAGACCAACAGAGACACAACAACAACGCAGAACACATAGCATCACGAACTTTAATATGCAAGCGCCGTTGCAACGAATCATCTATTGATTGATTGAGTAATCGATTGGTTGGTTGGTCAACTGATAGATTCACTTATCAAAACACTAACCGATAGATTGACGCAAAACACACAGCGACAATGGCTGCTGAGCTGCATTCACGCAGGACACTGATCCTCTGTCGTTGGATGTACACATAGAGCACAATCACATCTAATAATTAGTAAATAGAAACCGCTGCTTCCTAAACAAGCAAAACAAAAACGTACTTCGTCCCAAACCAATCGTCCTCTATGACTATGGCACCTTCTTCTCTATCGCACAGACTTTAATTTCCATCTAAATTTTGTCCAAAGTCGCGCATGTGAGTTTGGAGTGTACGGACGAAGAATCAAGTAAATACATGAAGTACTGTGGATTTGACAGCACGTTGTAGCAAGGGCCCTCGGCCAGAAACCCTCGGCTTCTAAACGTCGTGTGGATGATGGCCGTTCTTCACGACGGGATGTAGCACGACTTGACGATGGATCAACACAGCCGCCCCTCGCCACAAACGGCGGCAACTACTTTGGCACACCTTGGACGGGAGCGACTAGTAATAGTGCTGATCTCCAGCAGACGCAGAATCAGGATGCACATTTTTCGACAAATCTTGGGCCACTTCGAGGGCTCTCAGAAGGTGCGGGGCTCACTTTTGTCCAGAATTGACAGCCAAGGGTTTTGCGACCCAGTCTCCCCGATTCTGAGCTGCTCTTGAGTTCAGAGGCCGTTTTTCACAACGAAATTTGGCTATCAAATAGAGGACAGTTAATTGGGGACGGAGGAAGTACAAATGTTAAATACAACTTCATTCAGGAAGTAAAATAGTTAGTAAATAGTTAGATGTACAATATGTAAAGTAGCAAACAATTAGCTACATGCATTAACAAAACACACTGACTCTGCAGCTTGAGCGAAAGCTCAGCGGATCTAATTCACTGAAAGGCAAAAGGTCATGGGATTGCGCCTTTAAGCGTAGCCAGGTGAAGCACTGAGGACACTTGAGGCACTGGAGGCCCCTTTCTGCGCATATCGATCCTTAGTGGTGTGGGTGGGGAGGGCGCAAGGGACACAGACGCTCCTGCTGCCGCTGCTGCTGCAGAGACTAAGCGAGCGCCGCCATGTGCAGATTCATGCATGCAGGCAAGAAGAAACAAAAAACATATGGCTGATGCATGATACAAAAGAAACACAAGCAGCTTCATACCTTCGACAAAGGGCACTGTCCCTATTAACACCAGCAGTATAGGACTTATGTTGCATCTGGCGGTGCAGATGTTTCTGGATGTGTCTACGCATACCACATAGAGAGTGGACATATCAGCTACACTGCCCACTGTGATGGTGGTAGCCCTGTCCGTTTCGTTGCAGGTGCTTGGAGCTAATTTTCTCCTTTCCAGACTTGTTGAATATCGAGCCAGGATGTATTCACGGACGTTCTTGAACAACTGACATCTGCTGCAGTTGCATCAGCCATCGCCTCGCTGGTGCAGGGCCACTGTTTTCGAATGTTTGGGAGAGTGCCACCATAGTCCCTTGACTCACAGAAGTGAGTGTCATGTGTTTCCCCGTGGCGCTGGAGACCTCCGCATCACATTGTATATCATGGCCTAGAAGGTCTCACAGACTTCCTAACTAAGAGGAGTTGCCTGATGTATGACCAGCCTTCCCACTGTTCACCAACTTTGCAACCTCGAC
>CAJHUC010002794.1:0-16181 GCA_905146915.1 Ostreobium quekettii
CCGTGCACTGGCTGCGGATTGAGGGCGTTGTCGAAGAACTGTATGACGTGATTGTGCTGCCGGGAGTGCGCCGACCGCAGGCGGTGGGTTTCAAGAGCGATGAGATTCGGCGAGTCATCAGTGTCGATGAGGAACAGACGCTGTGACATCCGGCTCTGAGAGTTCTTCCGTTTCGCCAGGCCGCTCACAGACTGTCGTTCCCATTCTGGGAATGCACCGCAGCGGGACATCGATGCTCACGCGCGCGCTGGATCAGCTGGGGCTGGAGCTGGGCGGTCCGCTGCTGGAACCGACACCGGATAACCCGCGCGGTTACTGGGAGAACGCCTTCTTCGTCCAGACGAACATGCAGATCCTGGACACGCTGAAGTGCGATCACGATGGTCTCGCTCCGGCGGATCAGCTGCTGCGTGTACGACAGCTGTGCGAGCGCATCGTCGTGGAGGATGACAGGCGCGCGGCCATCACCACGTTTATTGACGACAGTTTTTCATCAGCTGCCGCCTGGGGCTGGAAAGATCCTCGCACCGTGCTGACCTGGAGTGTCTGGCACCGCCTGCTGGACGATCTGGGTTTTGACGATGTCAGACCGGTGGTTGTGGTACGGCATCCGGCAGCTTCGATCCGCTCGCTCGTGCGTCGAGCGGAAGCGGGAAGTGATGCGCAGGTGCCGGCTGAGCAGCTGGGCGCCATGGCGTCGAGTTTGTGGGCCACGTACAACCGGATTTTGTGGCAACTGTGCTCACGCCACAACTGGCTGGTCACGACCTATGAAACGCTCACAGATCCGGAGCGGGTCGATGATGAGCTGCGTCGTCTGGCGAGCTACTGTGGTCTGGACGAATCCCGGGTTGCTCTGGCCAGAAGTTCGATCGTTTCCGGGAGTCCTTCGGCAAGTGTGGACAATGCGGCTGACTCGTCGCTGGTGGCAATCTACGAGCAGTTTTGCCGCCGCGCTGAGCCGCAATCCAGCACGATTGCGGCGTCGGAACCGGATGAGCTGCGGCTGCTGCAGCGTGCTGAGGAACTCAAACGCGGAGGGCGGATTGACGCCGCTGTGGATCTGCTCACCCGCGCCCTGGAGATTCGGTCTCACTATCGAGCCGCCCGTTTTCTGCTGGGCTACACACTGATGGAAACCGGGCACATCACCCGCTCGGCCGAACACGCCGAGATTCTGATCAAAGCCGATTCGAATGACCCGGTGGGCCATGGTCTCCAGGCTTTTGGGCTCACACAGCAGGCACGTATCACCGAGGCGATTGACGCATTTCGGCAGTGCATTCGCTGTCTGCCGACGAATGGCGTGGCCTGGTCGAACATGCTGTTTGCGTCGCTGTACAGCGATCAGCTGGATGCGAAGGCGGTGAAGGAGCTGCATCAGGAGGCTGGTGAGGCGATTGCAGCCGGTGTGGACGGGGAACCGGAGCCTGCGGAACCCGTTAAGAAACTGAAAAAGAAACGACCTCTGCGAATCGGCTATCTGTCCGGCGATATGAAACGGCATCCGGTTGGGTTCTTCATGCGATCACTGCTGACGAATCATGACAGTCGTCGGGTGCATGCGGTCTGCTATGACATCAGTCCGGCGCACGATGATCTGACGGAGATTCTGCGTGAGGCGGCTGACGAATGGTGTGATGCGCGAGAGCTGAACGACGAGGAGCTGCGGAATCAGATACGAACTGACGAAATCGACCTGCTGATTGACCTGGCCGGGCATTCGTCCGGCAATCGAGCTGGCGTGATTGCCCGTCGGGCCGCCCCTCGACAGGCCCTGTACCTCGGTTATCCGGGCACATCCGGACTGCCGAATATGGACTACCTGATCTCAGACCGCCACATCAGTCCACCGGAGTCGGACGCACTTTGCACGGAACAGGTGCTGCGTCTGCCGGACTGCTTTCTGTGCTTTCATCCTCACGAAGATGCTCCCCAGGTTGCACCGCCACCATGCGAAGAGAACGGGATCATCACGTTTGGTTCTTTCAACAATCTTCCGAAGCTGAGTCCGACGACAGTGCAGCTGTGGTCGCGGGTTCTGCAGGAGGTGGCGGAGTCGCGGCTGGTGATCAAGACTCTGTCGTTTCAGGATCCAGGCACGCGTGAGCTGTTTCATCAGCAGTTTGAAGAGCAGGGTGTGAGTCGGGATCGAGTGGATCTGCTGCCGCCCACGGTTCCTCTGGCAAAGTTCCTGGAAGAGTACGGTCGGATGGACATCGGCCTGGACACGGTGCCATACAACGGCGGGACCACCACGTGCGAAGCGCTGTGGATGGGCGTCCCGGTGATCACGCTGCCTGGGGAGCAGTTCTGCAGTCGCATGGGGATGAGCATTCTGAAGACGGTTGGACTGGACGAGCTGATTGCGGAATCTTCGGATCACTTCGTGCAGCTGGCGGTCGGGCTGGCAAAGGATACGGAGCGGCTGTCGTCCTGGCGGCAGGACATGCGCAGCCGACTGCTGGAATCACCTTTGTGTGATGCCGCCGCGTTTACTCAAGGCTTCGAAGCCTGTCTGCGGGACGCATGGAAGTCAGCCTGAGCCGGACGGGCGTGGTCAGCGTTACGGCAGTTGTCGGTTGGATCTCCTCTGGTTGTGAGTGATTCAGTCGAATGGAAATCGGCTGTGTCCGAGCATGTTGCCGGTGGCCGGAACACCGTCTGCGACGAATGTGTGGAACAGACCGGAGTGCTCACCTCGGTTGATGCTCTTGAGTGTGCTTCGGTTGTTCTCTGTGACCACGCACCGCAGCATGTAGTACATATTCTGCAGTCCTGTTTCGCCGCCGCGGGTCCCGAGGTCGGCAAGAAAAGCGATCCCGCGTTTCGACAGCTTTTCACACTCGGGAACTTCGTTCTTGACCGCCAGCAGGAACTGCTCCAGATCCTGCGGCGACTGCGAGCTGTTGTGCCGGAAGGTATTCCAGAGCGATTGCAGTGTCTTCATGGAACTCGGTAGTGTGGAGACGACGAAACCGCCGATGGCCACCACTGCGATGATGGCGCCGATGATGATGAGAGCTGTGGTCATTGCGGTGTCCTTTCAGCTGTGGGCTGGTTGTCGGATGGCTGATTCTTAGAGTGGATGGACTTCTCCGCACGATGGACAGTTTTTGCAGAGCGGCGCCATGGATTCTCCGCAGGCGACGCAATGGCGGCGGGCGTCCATGGATTCTGAAGCCGCACCCTGAGCCAGGGCCAGCATCATGAGTGATTCGAACATCATGGAGCATAGATCTGAGCAGACAGAGTAGGCTTTGCCGTCCCACGGTTTTGCCCCTTCGGAACCGCATGCCTGGCAGTAGCGAACCTTGCCAGATCGGCTGCCGGAAATGCTCGAAGACTGATGCGAAGCGGGTGTTTTGAGGCGATAGGTGTCGCCGCCGTCGTCCGGCTGGTAGCGCATGTCTTCCAGTTCCGCCGGGTCGTTCGGAACTTCAAATCCGCTCCGGCAGCTCTGACAGACGACGCGGCTGCCGAGCGCGCTGTGGGGCACCGTGACCGCTTCTTCACAGAAGGGACATTCCAGCTCATACTCCTCGTCGCTGTTTGCTGATGTCGCCTCCGACGGTTGTGGTTCCGAGGATGGTGGATCCGGCGGTGGTATGCTGTCCGGTGTGGCTTGCGGCGGAGGGGCGCTGGCGGCTGCCAGGCGTTCTCTGGCCAGACTGGCCATCCGCTGCAGCAGTCGGATGCGATCATCAGTGTCGGGCAGGCTGGCAGCCATCGAATCCAGCAGTGACAGGGATGTGTCGAGATCCTCCTCGGATTCGTGGGACGCGATGCCTCTGGCGATCAGTCCTCCTGGATTGCTGGCGACGCTGGGGTCGGGCCACTTTCGGTCGAATTCCTGATGCAGAGCTTCGAGTTCACTGGTGATGACCTCGACAGTTCGTCCAGGGACTTTGGTGGTGGTTTTGGGTGAAGCGGCCGGAGCGTCGGTGTTGATCACAATGGCGGCTTCACACGTTTTGCATCGAACGCGCTTTCCGGTGAGTGACGCTTTGACGCGATAGGTCGCGAAGCATTCCGGGCATTCGACGGAAATGAGTGGACGCTTCTGCGTCGTGCGCTGTCGGCGACGAGCGGCTGCGGCTTTGATCTGTTCTGCGTCAGGAATGCGGAGCACGTTGTCGCATGACGTGCATCGAACATGCTGGCCGGCCCGAGTCACGCTGACCTTCATGACAGTTCGACATTTTCCGCAGCGAATGCGTGTTTTGGGAGCTTCCTGGTCGGACGTGCCGACCGTCGTCTTTGCTTCCCGGGCGGACGTTTTGGAGGCTGACTTCGTGTTGCTGCCGGCGGGCCGTTTGTCAGCCTGGTTCGTGCTGCCGGATCCCTTCTTTTTCGGTTTCTGTCTGGCCGGATTCTCTTTAGGCGACCTGGTGTCGACCGGTTTCTGTGGTGTTGGAATTTTTGATGTCGGCATTACTAACGTCGACTTTTGTGGTGCCGGTTTCGGATCATCGCTGCCTGGCGGGGCCAGGGGAGTGGCGCGAATGGGGACCTGAGACGTTTTCCACCAGTGGGCGGCATCAGCTGCGGCGACTTCCAGATCCAGCCCGCGGCGCCGGGCCGCTCGTTCACACATCAGAATCGGGATGCTGGGCGTACGGTTGATGACAGAGAATCCACCCCCGCCGAACAGACCATCCAGGCCCGACTGCTGTGCCATGTCTCTGGCTCGCAGTTCCGCGATCGTGGGGCATTCGGCTCGAACTGTTGCCGTTTCTTCTGACACATAGATATAGCCGCCACCTTCCGGAATGATGTCCTCCGGACTGGTACAGGGACAGCTGTTGTCGGAACAGCGGGCAGTCCCCGATGGTTTGGGCGCTTCCATGTATTTCGAGGGCGACCTGGTTGTGGCGTCGGTCGTAACTGTTTTCGCGGGTGCTGCTGCATCCGGCGTCTCTTTGTCGGCTGCGATCAGCCCGAAATGTTCACAGGACGTGCACTTCACCATGTCCTGCGACAGAGGCGTCAGGCCGGTTGATCCACAGTTTGGGCAGGGCGCTTCGGTCGACGGAATCCTGTGCGCATACTCTCTCGCCCAGTCGGCCGGATTTCTGGTGCCATAGCAGTCGAAACAGATCGGATGACTGTTGACGTTGAGAAACTCAGTGACTGCGCTGTCGCAGATTTCACATTGCCAGCTCATCGAAATCGACCCTCAAATATGTATCAGGCATGAACAAGTGGCATCGAATTCTTCATCACGAGGTCTCGACTGTTTCCTCATTCGAACTGAATGGCCCAGGCCGGACCGTTCCAGGAGTCGGGGACACCGGCGACCTGCTTTGATGCGGAAGTGAGCTCATGTGCGGTCGCCCGTTCTCCCATGGCGGCCGCGGCTGCCAGGAGCATTTCGTATTCCATGGAACCACGCATCAGCATCAGAGCCATGGGAGCGGCCGTCATGATTGCCGCCTTTTCAGCCGCAAATCCGGTGGATCTGACCATCCGTTCGACCAGGGCCTCGCGAACAATCACAAGGCCTCGATGACGGCTGTCGAGGGCTGCGATGCAGTCATCGTTCCTGCTGGGCGTGCTGTCAAATCTGAGTTGAACAGACGGCGGTGCGGAGCCGGCAGGTGGCAGCGGTGGCGGGACTGCAGGCTGCTGGTTGTGTGCTGCCGGACTGCCTGCAACCGGACCGCGTGTTTCCGGACTGCCTGCCAGGGATTGTCCACAGCCGCGACAGCGGATCTTCCTGCGCGCCAGTCGTTTAGGGACCCGCTGGACGGTCGAACAATGCTGACAGCAGATCTCAGTGACTGACTGCTTCGACCTGGGTTTGGTTCTGGTTCGGGTTTTGGATTTGGTTTCTGATTTGTCCGGGGCGTGTGTGATTGCCCGGCAGGAGTTGCAGCGAATCTTTTTACCGGCCAGTTCCGGTTTCACTCGCATCCGGTGACCGCAGTGATTGCAGGCAAAGCCAATGCGAGTGTCCTGTCCGCCTGCGCCGCTGTGTGCCTGGGGCAGGGGAGGCGGCTGTGAGCCGGAAGAAACGGCAGCGGATCCCGGTGCCCATGCTGATTCGCCCGGCAGAGTGCCTCCCGGTGAGTTTGCCTGGTACTGGCGAAACTGTTTCAGAAACTCGGTCACGCCTGCGGAACGCATTTCAGAAACAAACTCCTGCATCGCGATCGGGAATTCTGCGGACAGAATATGACTGTGGGCCGGGCTGGGGACGCTGAGTGTGAATACGATCCCGCAGTCTTCTCTGGTGAGTGTGACTTCCTTGTTGAGGATCTGAAAATCGGGATGACGCGGCATCACGCGCTGGGCGAGGGCATTCATGAGGCCGGTGGCGCACATCAGCAGGAACTCGTCGCGATCTCCGTCCGGGCGGAGGTCTTCATCGGCCTGCCACATTCCGACATACGTGGAGCCCGGGGAGGCGGAAGTGGCCGGCGTCAGGTCCGGCAGCACGTTTGCTTCCTGTTGAGCCAGTTTTTTTGTGAAGCGACCCAGCTTACGGGCAACGTCTGATGGAAACTTGCCGGAATCAGGCACTGTCCAGCCGCCGGTGGCGCCGGTCAGCCATTCGAAATCTGACTGATAGTCGGGGATGCGTTCGACGCAGGGGGCCGCCTCGTCGATGACCTCCCGCGGCAGGACGCCTGCTGCGGAAGCATTCTGAAACTCATTTCTGCATTCGTCGAATCTCGCCTGGCCACGCAGCAAATGGCACAGCCACACGAGTGCGTTGCCCTGTTTTTCCATGGTCATGGCCAGACGCATGCACTGTTCGGCCACGGTCAGGCTTTGCCGGATTGCTTCCAGATCTTTCGTGCCGGCACCCGTCCGCACCTGGTCACCCAGAATGCCGCCTGGAACCCGGTCGGGGTTGGTCGCGAAGGCGATAAACAACTCTTGCGGGCGACCGCACTTGCAGCCGGCAATCGCTGTCAGTCCGGCGAGCTTGAAGTACTCTGTGACTTCCAGCCAGATAGCGGTGCCACAGTTCAGCAGGTTCTGACCGTCTGTGCGGTCCATGTTCCATGCATCCAGGAACGCGGCCGCGGCCTCCGTGAACTGACTGCTTTGCAGCAGCTGTCCGCCTCGCTGTTCGGTCTGCTCCTTTTTGGCAGACGTCCTGTTCCTGCTGGCACCAAACATAGAAATCTCTCTGGACAATCAGGCTCGTTTCATTGGAACATTTGTCATGAATTCAACAGAGAATGTTTGTGGCTCTCCGTCAGTTGTTCGAGTCGTCAGTATTTGAAAGTGACTGCAATGAGGTCAGCGGGCCGGGTTCTCCCTGACAGATAAACGCGCCCCAGATAAACGGATCGGGACATTGTTTTTTCAGTTTCAGCTGTGCATTGCGCAGGGCGTCGGTCCGTGACATGCCAGCCAGCAGGTTGCTGTAGTAATCCTGCATGAGTTGCTGCGTGTGTTCATCAGATGCCTTCCACAGGCTCATGACCAGGGTGCGGGCACCGGCGGCTGCGAAGGCTCGACGCAGTCCGAAAACTCCTTCGCCATTTCGGATTTCGCCGAGACCGGTATCGCACGCGGACAGCACGACCAGCTCCGTCGTCGACAGGTCCATGCCGGCGACATCTTCGGCTGTCAGAATTCCGTCTTCTGCTTCTTCGGACAGCTGCCCGCCTCGCAGCCACGTGTTGGCTCCTGCCAGCACCAGTCCGGAACGAAGCAGCGGATTCCTGAGTTCCGCCGTCGACAGGCGGGCCGACCGTTCACGCACATTGCTGTGCCGTGGTTCCGGCGACGGATCCACCACATCGTTCAGAAAGAATCCGTGCGTTGCCAGATGCAGAATGCCGGGTGAGTGGGCGTGCTTGAGTGGTCGTTCGAGTGCCTGCGGTCCCATCAGAGTGTCTGCGTTCAACATCGAGCCAATGGTGGTGCCTTCGAGACGCGTTCCTGGCAGACGCGGGAAACTGAATTCGCTGAGGCCGCCTTCGGATCTGAGTTCCTGTGAGCGCGGATCCTGGTCGGCAGGCGTGTTGACCTGATCGGTGGACAGGTCAAAATCCGGATCGGCCACCACCAGCGTGGTCCCGAACTGCTGTGAGGATTCGGTGTTGAAGCGGAGGAGATCACGACCGCAGCTGAGATAGCTGATGCGGTACTGATCGATGAGAACTTCATCGTTTGAGACAGGCAGTGTTTCGAATGGCAGCCGAGCCAGGTTTCCGTCCGGTGCGATCAGGATCTGTCGGCAGTCGCCCAGTGCCTCCACGACCGGATCAAACAACCGTGACTTCAGCAGTTTCCCGGAACGGTCGGCATCGACAGGCTCAGTTGCCTTCGTGCGCCGCTGCATATCCCGGTTGTTGTCGGTACGCCACTGACTGCCGACGCCCTCGCGAAAGTCGTGAATCATCGGATCGATTTCCGTGGCACGACCCAGATCAATCAGTTGCACGGTGTCAGCATTGTCGGCGGTAAGGACAAAGGCGACGTAGTGAGGCGGTTCTCCGGATGAGTCGCTCTGATCAGAACCGTCATGAAAGTTGAACGGCTGGAAGCGAACGAATTCGATCAGGGCGCCGCCGGATGGCAGATGAATTGCCACGGCACGGCGGTCGGCTGCCCGCAGCTGCTGCTGCAGAGTGACTTCAGGAATCTGACGGGCCAGTTCTGATTCCATGCGGTTCCGCTGAGCTTCCAGCTGCTGCAGTTGATGACGATACTCGTCCGCCGGTGTCCCTCCGGGGCCGGCCAGCGTGGTCATGGCGATTTCAGCCCGCAGGGTACTCAGTGACTGCAGGCGTTCGGTCAAATGCGGGTAGCGGCCCTGCAGAATCGAGTCACGCTGCTGTGCCGCGGCTTCCAGCACAATGGCTTTGCGCCGCAGGACCAGTTCAAAGGCGGCCGTCACGTGGGCCTGAGACTCAGGAAAGTGCTCCAGCACAAGCGACAGAAACAGCTCCGTTTCGATGTGGATTTCACGCGCGCAGTGCAGCCGCTCACCCTCGGAACTCATGGAAAAAACGTTACTGGTGAAACTGTCGTAGATCCGGTTGGCTTCCTGCAGCAGTTCAAAGGCCTCGTCCGGCCGTCCCAGGGCAGTGCAGACCATGGCGCAATTCGACAGATCAATGGCGTAGTAAAAGTGAGACGAGCCGTAGATCGCGCGGTCACGCTCGATGGCCTGCCGGATGAAGTTCTCAGCTTCGTCGTATAAACCACGTCTGCGCTGCAGCACCGCCAGGTTGTTGTAAACACCACCGTCCTGAGCGGGTGTCCCGAAACTGGTGAGTTCCATCACCAGACAATTCTTAAAGCATGTCAGTGCATCGTCATACCTCCCCGAGTGAGAATACATCAGCCCGAGGTTGTTCCAGTTGGCAATCAGATCCGGATGGGCGGCGTTCTGGTGCTGTTGTCGAATCTGGATCGCTCGCAGATACAGTGGCTCAGCCTTCTCGAAGTCACCGACTTCACGGAAGAGTTCTCCCAGATTGTTGAGTACGGAAGCGACGTCGCGCGGTTCTTTGCTTTCGTCCAGCACGTCGAGGGCTTCAAGATACAGCGGAGCTGCGGCCGCCTGATCGCCAATCAAACAGTGCAGCAGGCCCAGCTGGTTGAGCGTGTTTGAGTAGACGGGATCGCTGGTCAGAGCTGACTCAATACATAGCGCGCGTGCTCGTTCAAGCAGCTCGCGTGCCTGGGCGTAGTCTCCCTGCTGCTGAATGCTGCCGGCGAGCTGTGTGAGCGACCTGATGACGTCCGGATGACGGTCGCCCAGGACAGCCTGCCGAATGGTCAGGACTTTGCGCTGCAGTTCTGCGGCGGCAGCGTAGCTGCCCATTCGGCTTTTGTTGATTGCCAGGTGCTGCAGGACGGTTGCGTATTCGGGGTGATCGCTGCCGGACAGTTGCTGCTGAAGCGCCAGTGCTTCCTCCAGCGCGGCTGTGGCTTTTGTCTGTTGCGCGGAGGCATCCAGACAGTCGGCCAGCTGACACAGCCAGGTGACCACGGTGGCGTCATCCGGATTTCCGTTTCGGCGTCGAATCCGCAGGCACTCGCGCCATGCGGAGACTGCTTCGTCGAGTTGCCCCGTTTTCCGGCAGATGCCCGCCAGATTCTGCAGGGGGATCAGGAGTTCCGGGTTGTGTTCGCCGCCGGTTTGACGCTGGATAGAAATGACTTCCTGCATCAGCGTGCGGGCCCGTTCGCCGTCACCAGCGGTGAAAAAGGCGGCCGCCAGATTGTTGGCGACGGCCTGGTACGTGGTGTCTTCCTGAGGCAGTTGCTGTCGGGCAAGCGCATGCATGTGCAGGGCGAGTCCCAGTGCGCGCTGCTGATCGTCGTTCGCGGAGCATTCCGACAGCAGTTCGGACAGTCGCAGGATCTGTGGTTCGGCTTCCGGGCGCTGCATGAGCTGCGTGCTGGCTGTGCGGCACTTTGGGCAGACAAACTGACGCAGTCGTCGGCCGTCTCCAGCGGGGACTCGCAGCAGCTGCAGGCAGCTGTCGCAGATCAGGTGCACCGCGACTTTCGCCTCATCCGGCGGTTCGGTCTGTGCATAGACGGACAGAACGGCACGAGTGGCAAGTGATTCAAACAGATTGCGTTTGGCTCGGTCAAAGCCGGGGTACATCTTGATCGCCTGCCGCAGCCAGCGAATTCCCTGTCGGATCAGGGGTTCACTGCGTTCATTCCAGGCCTGCATGGAACAGGCATTGCCCAGATCAAGCAGCAGAATCGGATCCGACGGCCAGATCTCAAAGGCCTCCTGAAACTTCTGAATCGCTCCCCGGTAATCTTCAACCCGGAAGCGTGATTCGCCTTCGCTGGTCAGCTGTTCGGCGCGACTGATGCGGGGCAGATCGTTGATGGCAACCAGAGCCGTCAGGTCGCTGAGGCAGCCTGGGCAGTTGTGTCCGTTATTCGGAGAAGCGCTTCCGTCCGACGGACGAATCGCTCCGCACTGATAGCATTTGAGCTGGTCAGTCACCCTCATCTGTCCCCGCGCCGGACCTCAGGCGATTCCCTTCAGTGCGATTTCACGGCGCCTGTCCCGATCCGCATATGGTGTTGGCTCGGGAATACAAAGTGGAACTTCCTAATCAGCAGACAGTGTCTGCCACCAGGAAACAACGGAGAGCATCACAGAAGGTTACAGAATAAATCGCAGGGAACGACATTGAGGGTCGAAACAGGGTGAAGTCCCTCCCCCCAAGGCCAGGCTGGTATTCAGATCGCTGCCAGGCTCTGTCTCGCAATTGGATTAGCAGCCTCTGCAGGCCGGATCGAGGAGCGAAGCGACGCAGCTCCGGCAGCCGCGGTTGCCGGAACGCGCTACGCTTGGTTCCGCCACGGCGGATCTGCGACCGGCCTGCCACCTGACAGAACTCTCAAGGACTATTGCGAGACAGAGCCTAGTTGCCTGCTGCTTTGTACGCCCGGTAGTCATTCAGGAATGACGGCACTCCCTGAGAACGCAGGGTGTTGATGAAATCATCGGATGCTTTGGCCATCTCAGTGGCAACCAGCTGCACATCAGTGGATCGGTCGAACGTCAGGTCGAAAGTGATGCTGAAGTCATTGCACCCGCAGGTAACCTGCCTCTCCAGGGGAGTGAAATCGTGTCCCAGGTCAGAGATCTGGTGTCCGAGTGCGTTCATAATGGCGGTTGCGCACATGGCGAGGAATTCCTCGATGTCGCCGCCGTTCGGCCGCAGATCCACAGGGACTTCCCACATGGTGATCAGGTGAGTCGTCTGAGGGCCGGAGTCGTCGCTTGCCGGGCCCGGCGACGAGACCGGCACGGTTTCGGAATTCGCCACCGGTTGTGCAGGCGGTTCTGCCTCATCGGATTCGGCCTGAGTCTCATCGGCAGCGAGATGCTCATCGACTGGATCTTCATCCGCCGGGTCATCGTTTGCCGACGAGTCGTCGTCCGGTTCCTCAAAGATCAGATCAGCATCGTCGATGGATACGATCTCATCCTCATCAAACTCCTCAGCGTCGCCCGCCGCCGTGTCGTCTTCGAAGACATCACTGTCGAGCGTCTCATCGTCATCCGGGTCATCGAACGCCAGGACTTCGAGTAAATCGGCGTCCGGATCATCTTCCTCATCATTATCGACCAGTTCAGCCTGGACGGCTGTTTCGCTGGTGTCGACGGAAGTCACTGATTCCGGCTCGGGTAGATCCTGCAGGAGAATGGTGTCATCCGACTCCTCGGCTGCTTCCGGTTCGACGGGCGCTGCGGGGGTGTCGGTCAGCGGAATCGCTGCTCGCTGCGGCGTCGGTTCAGCAGTTTTCTTCGGAGGAGATTCTGCGAACTGCGGCTTCGGCGGTCTCTTTCCAGCATGTTTGCCGGCGCCCTCTCGCACGCTTTCGAAGTAGGCATTCATCACCGAACGGCGGCCCACACGTACGATCAGAGTGTCGTGGTGCAGGCGGAAGGCTCGCACGTCCGGATATGCCGTTTTGCCAAGGTGTTCAGTACATCGGCGGTAGCGGACGCGTCCTGGCAGCTCAACACAGGCGTTGCGTGCAAACATGCAGGCTGCCAGCGGCGCGATGAATACGATCAGCCAGGGGAATCCGGCGCCGAATGCAATCAGACTCAGCACAAAAGCGATCACGGGAAGGAAAATGGCCGGACGAATGTCCAGGACGCTGGATTCTTCGTCGATCCAGTTGCGGTCCGTGCTGTCGCCGCAGACTACGCAGCAGTCAGGCAGCTGCAGCGACCAGTTCTGGTGGTTCCATTCGAACTGGGCAGACTCATGTTCTCGCCGCAGCTTGATTTCGGCTCGACTGATACTGCTGCCAATCAGGTCTCGAAAGTAATCACTAAACAGTTCGCCGTTGGTCGAATAGAACTGCCAGGTGAGCCGGAATTCCGATCCAAGCTGACCGAAGGCGCGTCCTGCGGAGGACAGGCTGCGTCGGACGGCAGCCAGACCGCGTCCGGCCATCGATCGCAGGTGTGCCCCAAGGTCGTTCAGGCTCAACGGCGGCACGCTGTGACCTGCCTGCTCGTTTGACTGCGGCTTCGCGTCTTCCGTCGGTTCGGCGTCTTTCGGGGACGTCTCGGCCGACTGCTGAAGACTCGGTTCCTGCTCTTTGTTTTCCGTCGATGCCCTGTTTTTAACTCGTTCCTGTTTCTGCGGACTGAGCTTCGAGGGCTGCTGACGTCGTCTGAGGTCGAGCCGTCGTGATGATCGGGGTTTCTTAGTCGGAGGTTGTGGCTGTGGCTGTAGCTCTGGCCGTGACGGTGAAGGTGGGGGTGGTGTCTGCTCATCGGCTGCCGAAGAACCAGACGATCTGGCGGACGTATCTGGATTGATTTTGGTGATGCGAAAACTGGCGTTGCAGCGGGGGCAGCGTCCTTTGCGACCGATATCGCGGTCGTCAAAGCCGACGCGTTTTTTGCATTTTGGGCATCGGGCGATGCTTTTGGCCATGGTGACCCCAGAATCAGTATCGGGCTGTCGCCGCCGTGATGCGCCAACCGCCCGTCACATCATAATTCCCTTTGTAGTCTCTCACCTTAACAAATGTTGATCGGCCGTCAGCTCTGTGACAAATGAGGTGCTGCTGCAGATTGTTTGATGGCGTCAGCTGCCGGCTGCATGGACGATCTCCAGTACGGACACATTTGACTGTTCGACGGCCGAACTGCTGGCCGCCTTTTTGACACGGACCATGTTGCGTGTTGACAGATAGGGCTTTGAGACATTGCCTGGTGTGTCAGCGGCCAGAGCCAGCAGTGTGTCTCGATCAAGCAGCTGACTGTTCGCTGCCAGCACGGCAAACAGTCGCTCGTTTCCGGCAGGTGGTGTCATGACAATGGAGTCGATTTCGATGGCCTGACTGGCGGACACGAAAGAATCTTCCACAGCTGCGCCGGCAGCATCCATCGTCTCAGGGAACAGCAGATTCAGCGCGCCGCCGGGCCCGATGTTGAAGACGGTGAGGTATCCGGACACGGACGCAGCCACCTGGATTTTGATTTCATCACCGGTTGTGACGTGAACGGAATCAGGCCGTCGCGGCTTCTTCGTCATGTTTCTGAACTCGACTGCCGGCTCTGGTTCCTGATGTGTCGCGGCCACTTCCCGGAAGCTTCCGTCCTGTTCCAGGCGGCTCACAGTAATGCGCAGTTTTCCCGCATCACCTGCAGCGGTCTCTGGCATGTCGTCCAGCAGTGTGTCAGCCAGCAGGCGGTTCAGCGTGCCGCGGAGGTCCTGGACGAATTGATTCAGTGGCGGCCGCTGATCCGGATCCGCACTCAGGGTGGCGCGGATAATGGCTTCGATCTGTCTGGGAATGCCTGACTGCCGGAACAGCGAGCCAGGGAGCTGCGGAGCATCCTGCAGCACCATCGCGGCGGGAGTGCCCGCGGGGAAGGGAGCGGAACCGGTTGTCAGATGGAGCAGGGTTGCTCCCAGACCATAGACATCGGAGGCGGCTGACGTCTGCCCGTGATACGCTTCCGGGGCCATGTAGGCGGGTGTTCCGGCAATCGCGCCTGGTCCGGTCACTCGATTCGCGATCCCAAAATCGCTGAGCAGAACTTCGTCTCGGTCGGAGTCCCACAGGATATTGGCCGGCTTGATGTCTCGATGGACTACGCCGCGCTCATGCACCTGCATCAGGCCTTCGGCTACGTCGGCGATGTAGCGGGCGGCGACGTGCCAGGCGAGCGGCCCTTCGGTTTTGATGCGGTGGTCCAGTGAGCCGCCGGCGACGTACTGCATGAACATATAAGCGTCGTCGCCGTGATCACGCCAGGCGAAGATGCGCACGATATTGGGATGTTCAATCGACGAGATGACCTGTGCTTCTCGATTGAGTGTGGCGAATGACCCCGGGAGTGTGTGGCCAGGGTCGTTCAGATGCAGTGTCTTGACGGCGACCGCTCTGTTCAGTTTGAGATCCTGAGCCAGCCACACATAGCCAAAGGCTCCGCGACCGATGAGGCGAGTGAATTCGAATTCACCGGGAAACGGACGGGGGACGGTGCTGATGCCGGAAAGTTCGCTGTGATCATGGATCGTCCTGGCACACTGGATCAGCAGCTGCATGATGCGGTCATGTGTGCGTCGGCGCTTTCGGAGTTCACCGTCGTCGGCGTCGGCACGGATCTCGGCTTTGTCGGGGACGAGGGCACTCAGGCCGCTGCGTCGGTCGATGTCGTCCGCGAGGATTTCATCGGCCGGCGTCGCCGGCTGTTCGCCCCAGGAATTCAGATCGTCATCGGTGCTCACTGTTCGTCTCCGATGATCGCCCGGATGTCGTCATCCTGACCCAGCCGCTCGATCGCGCGCGAGCAGACGACTCGCAGGGCTCCCACACTCTTGCCGGTCTGTTTGCTGATTTGCCCATAAGACAGCTGATCAAAAAACCTCCACTGCAGCACGTCGCGTTGATGTTCCGGCAGACGCTGCAGGGCGCTGGCCAGACGGACCGACTGGTCCATCAGGATGGAGCCCTGCAGCGGAGAGTGCCCGGTTGCCAGCAGAGGAATCAGATCGGCTCCGTCGACTTCTCGGTTCTGATCGCGTTTGCGTGCCTGGCCATGCCGCCGCTGGTCCTCAATCACATTTCGCAGGATGCGGGCGATCCACCCCAGAAACAACGGAACGCTGAGTACACCGGACTCCGTATCGCCATTGAACGTGGCTTCGGCAAGACCATGATGAATCCTCATCAGAGTCTCCTGAACAATATCCGACTCACCGAACCGATGGCGTTCGTCATCGGCCAGACGGCGATGCACCAGCAGCTTTAACCAGGGCCGCAGCTCGTGCAGCAGTTCATCGACGGCCTGCCTGTCGCCGGTCACAGCCGGTTCCAGGAAGGTTGCCAGGGTTCGTGAATCTTCGTGGGGTGTGTTGCTCACAGTTGTCTTACTATAGAAACTCCAGTCAGAGAAAAACGTTACACAATGATTGCGAAGTTTCTTCTCAGGCGACAGCGAGCGCTGTGCGAAAGGTTGTGATGGTCCGTTCTGTTGAAGGAAAATTGGTGCAGCGCCGGTGGTGTTTGAGCTCTGTGTCTGAGCGATGGATGTGGCTGGTGTCGCTGTCCGCAGCCGCATTGCGATGCGTGCTGCTGACGGTGATGGTGCTGGTTTTCCCGTTGCGGGGATCGGCCGCGGACCGGCCCCAACAGGCCGATGTTGTCGTCTATGGGGCCACTCCGGGCGGCTGTTGCGCGGCGATCGCCGCGGC
>CAJHUC010002795.1:0-16180 GCA_905146915.1 Ostreobium quekettii
CTTCTTGACCTTTCTGATGCGCACTTTGTGCCACATTTTCATAACCCTACCTGTTGAGCCCCGAGAAGCGCCTGGGTAATGCAACCAGATGAGGAAAGCTAGCTTCTGCGTAATGCCAATTTTGTTAAATAGCAAGCCATATGCGGGGAATCCCTGAAATCTGCCCAAGGCCACCCAAGTGACACGGGCCAGGCCCTGGAACGGGTGTTGCGGCCACTGATATTTGTTGATTTTGCGGGCCAAGAAAAGATTGTGGCCCACCTCAACGCCTTTGTACAAGGTACGCAGCAAAGAAAGGAACTGCTAGACCACGTGCTGCTGCATGGGCCGCCAGGGCTGGGTGATACCGGGGCCAGGTAGCACCCTCGCACGCGGACAGTGATATCTCATCGATCCAGGGAGTTCGGTGACTCTACATTAGTGTTAGTAAATATGATTTAGGCGCCTCCTTCTTGCCAGCATTGCTTCAGTGTCACCCCATGTCAATTCATTAGCATTTGGCAATGCTACTCACTCAGCATTGGAAGATGTGATGGAATTGCGCAGTGCATTTGAACGGATTTTATGTAATCTGATCTGAAAACCACAATCGGCCCATTGCCTTACGCTTGGATCATTTTGGGCTTCACATTACCTGCCGCGTTGATATCAGGCTTGACCTTCATATTCAGTCAGTTGCATTGTCAATTCCTTCACAATCTCCCCTCCTCTTAATCGCTGGTAGAACAAATACTTGTCCAGCAACGCACAATGACCGATGGGCGGTTCTTGAACGTTGTGGGGTAATAAAGCAAGCGAAGGATTCTACATGTCACGGAGTTTTGGTGGCGTACGACACAACGCGGTTTTGCGCCAAATGCGGATACGTGCTCCTCTGAAGGCAGTGCTTATGGTGAGATTTATTATGGTAAAAATGGGAAAGTCAGGGCGGCGGGCGGGCGAGTGAGTGAGTGGGGTGCTGCACCATATGATGCACAGTGGTTGCAAGGATATAATCCAATGTAGCCTTTCCATGTGCATTTTGTTCGTCGAACCCTCACCATTTACTTGAATAACCAAAAATCGTCCACTTGTGCAACTAGAACATGTGCCCAGTTTTCAGGAAGTACCATATGTATTCTCATGCCTCAGGCATATGGACATATCAGGTGCCTTGGGCTGGTTAGGTACATAGAGCCATACCATGTGACTGATTCGGTGGTGGGTACGTTGATCCATCCATTCCAATAGAGAATGCCAACGACCTAGAAACCAATTTCAAATGGATTAAAAATGCGCTTCCAACGATATAAATATTCGTTGAGTCAACCCTATACGGATTCAAGCACGACTTATTCTGCCTGACCATATCTCGCTGAGAGGTAGTCCCACCAACTTCAGCATCATTTTTCCATTTATTCCGACGCAGTAGCCTACAATTTCTGCCGCACTTCCCGTCATGCATGTATTCCCACCACAATCCGTTGTCTACCTTGCTAGGGCATGCTGTGCATGTCCGAGATACTGCCTCCCATGGAACATTTTCGGACTGGACTGGCCAGTCTAGTCAAATCAACACAGGATGCCTATCCAATGTGCTTCCGAAGCACTCACATCCTCCGACATTCGCCCACCCATGTCATGTTCCATGGCGTCCACGACGCCTGTGGCCCCTTATTCGCGATAGCCAAACTCACATTGTCGAGCGCTGATAGATATTGGAATAAAAGGGCAACCCCCGTGAGGATTGCCACTTGCACAATTGATCACTCAAGTGCGGGATCGCAATGTGTCCAGGACGCGCCCACCCAGACGAAAACGCTGCTGGCCCATTTACTGCGGAAATGTACACGGTGTGCATTTGCCGAGTTCACCTCCAGGCAAAACACCCTTCCGTTCTGAGGGTGAGGCGTTTCAGTCGTCTTCCAAGTCGTCTTTGCTGCAGCCATCTCCGCGCAGAGCCTCTGAGGGAGCCGGCGCCGGAGCTATTCCAAACCGGCTTCCCCGGCGGCCTGGGTCGACAGTCGGGGCCCCGCCGGCACAGGTGCCGCTTCCTCCGAAATCCTGCGAAAAACACGGAAGTACCCACGAAATTGTAATTTTGTGTCCGGAATTCAGTGTCCTCAAATTAAACGGAATTTCACAAGTTTCACACCAAAATGCTGCGAAGAGAACATATATATATTCAAAACACGGATGGGCAACAGGCAGCATTGATTGCGGGCGACTGTGCTGGTATGCAACTGGAATTTTCTGTAAGCAGAGATCAGGACAGGAAACAACATATGGGGTGTAAAATTGATGAAACATTTCCGCTTTCCAATTGCTGGTGCATGGAGTTGCTGCCCGCACGATTTTGTATCGATGAAAAAGCAGCCTAGATGAACGGTCAAATTATCACAAATTATCACACAAGTTACGCATTAATTGAATTTCGTTGATTTTGTTAATTGAATTGTGCTGTGAGAAAAACAATCCTTGTCGATCGTGACGTAAATGCACTATTTACAAGGATGCGTTTTTGAGCTCAAATAAAAATATCCGAAGCCAGAGATGCAAGGCAGACTCAACTGCAGAATTGATAAGTTCTATTTCTTTATATGGCGGAAGGTGTGGCTCAAGGCATGCGCATTGAAGATGCAGGCAGCTTAGCAAACACCCGCTTTTGCCGGTACCTCATATTCGGGATGGCCATAGCCGCGTGGCCAAAAAATGCATATGCAGCACATCGATTTATAAACATCCAGGATGGGCTGTGGCCACACTGTGCTATGTATCCCCGAAAGGGAAATTTTACGGCAAAAGCTACTTCCACATGCGTCTCTTCCGTCACTATTTGATCGAGTTTCGGCATTCTGATGTACTTCTAAAGTATAGCGCAGTTGGCGCAATGATTTAAAACTGAAAGAGCCAATATTTTTCCGCAGTTGACGTATAATATGCCAAAAGTACACGCGCATTGCAGTGCTGCTTACATGAAATGAAATACCAATCAGTCGAATTACCCTTAAAGCAAAGTTTGCCGTTCGCGCGAACTCACCAGAGTGTAGTAGCAAGCGCCGCTGTCTGTGTTGCACGCTTGTCCAGCACCGAAATACTGCACCTTGCAGTCCTGGGGACGGATAAAACGATGTCACCGCGGATTTGCGTTCCAAGTTTTATTTAAAAGTGCAACGGGCGACATGCATGACCACAGCACCTGGAACCCGTTGGTCGACGCCCAGCGGTTGTTTGATGACAGGCGAATGAAGTTGCTTAATTCAGGAGCGTAAAGTTGTACGCTGAAGCACCTAAGTTGGATTGAAACGTAATCAGGTGTGCACCCACCATGATTCGCCCGGCGGATCCTTCATCACTGCGTGAAGGCAAATACGCGTCAGCACGACATACAATGCAAAAAAGAGACCTAATGTGATGGTATCGCAAAACTAACCAGCAAACTCAAGATTGCATGTTTGGGCCTGTTCCCGAAGCGATGCACTTACTTGAATATGATATGTGCTTTGAACGTTGGTTGTAGACCATGTACGGAAAAAGAGCTCACAACACAGACGAAACACGCAAATTCTGCTTAGTTGGCTTGTCCCTTTCAGCGATATGGGCGCGTTGATCTCCAGTGATTCTGTGGGCGCCGGCATCCAAAAATGCCTTGTACATCTGGCCAACTCAAAGCCGGCGAGCGGCTATGTCCGAAGAACCTATTGAGCACTGACGGACCCAATTGTGTCATGATGTCGCTGTACTCAATTGGGTGTAGGCCTGGCCCCACGAAGGTCGCTACCAAAGCCCATGATGCCGATATCGGCCATCGATAGCCGGAAAGCTCATGGCAATCGAGCCACATTTCATTCAGGATATACGTGCCTAGAATACATAATCCTCGCGGGGAGCGGCAACTGTTTGTTCTCACGCCCCGCGGTGGTCCTGCGGTGGACGTGGTGACGCCCTTCAGCTCACATCGGCTGATTCTTCGAGCTTACGGAGAGCGGCACTTCCAAGACATGAGGCAATGTACCCAAATAATTGTGATTCAAGGATGTAAAATGCATAATTTGTAATGTGCTTCCCAAGTATAAACATGGCATTCAAACGAACACATCTGGCATAGATTGAACATATCGATGAATTTCCGAAACTGCGGAAGTTGATGTGAAGAACATGCGGCAACGGGTATGCTTATGGTTGCGCTCTTGGTGAGGCGCTTGCATATTTGGCTATCCTCATCTGGAAGTCCACAGAGAGGTGGTTCCATGTACACTGATGTGACAATTGCTGCTACACGTGCGTCATTTGTGATCTGAATTTTGTTTTATCCCAGGGATCTGACAGGTCTCTTAAAACTGGTGTTTCGCTGAGATAGTTGGTTCAGTGCTGACTAGTGAGTGGTGAGTCCCTGCTTGCATGTGGCGCATCAAACGATGAGTTTAAATTTTGGGCTGCAAAGTCCAGTGATTCTGAAATCAACGGCATAGTTCGGTGAATGGTCAAATGAAATATAATCTGCCCTTCTGCGACTTACCACATCCAAAGCTTCATAACGTCCAGTGCGCTTCCATCAACGAAAAAAGCGCTGCTCTCAGAAATGTAGCCATCTTCAAACCCGAATTTTCGAACCTTGCCAATTGGACTGCAGATGCCAGGAGGGGTTCACACACGCACACGTCAGGCATTTCGTTGAAAAAATGACCACCACGGAATCAACTGTTGGGTGAAATTCATTCACTTTGCAATAAACATTCGCAAACGCGAATAACGAAGCGGCAAGTATGCTGGGCACCACATTTTGGTGCAGAAAATGTGAGCGCAGATGCCATTGAAACCGAATAGTACCCCGAGCTGGCCTGGACATTGGCCACTGACACCCAGAACACGAGTGCACTCACCGGGAGATGAGCTTGTCAGCCCTAGCCATACGGTCCGAAAGACTTTGAGCTGCAGCTGTCAACGAATCATCGACCTCAAGGGCAGGCACGGGCTGCAGGCCATCAGTTTTTGTCAGCGCTTTCCAGTATGTTCTAGAAGGAATTAGACAGAGCGATTCGAAACTCGTCTCTCCACACAGTACTGAAAAACATGCGCAAATCAAAAGAATTGAATTCCAATCATCGCGGGGTGGTGCTGACAGGCGGCCAGTCTCTATTGATCAGCAGGGCCTGGCCGCCTTTCAGCACCAGCCCAGGTTGATTGGAATTCAGTTTTTTCCACCTGGCTCGTGATCCAAGTGCTTCAGTCACAAATTTGTGCATTTAAACATACAGACTATCCCACAGGAACTTGCCAATATGTAGCTAGTGCTCCACATGTTGGCAAGAGTAGCCTCCCTTGAATTCGATATGTCAATTTGAGCCAAATCAAAAGGAAGTTAATGTGGCGCTGTAGGCCAATGTAAGGACAGCTTGTCCAGCATGCCACACTAAGCCAGTAAATAATGATGCGTGGCGATGGAAACCACAGTGATGTTGTCCATTGGACAGTTCCACAGCAGGTGGCAGTCAGCTAGAACCAACTAGAGGTGACAGATGGGTAAGAGTGGAGCACAGCAAAGATTTACCTTGTACACGCTCAAATCGCACGAAGCTGTGGACTGGATGACCGTCGGGTCCTTCCGCACCGCATGCACGCATGCCTCCAGCTGCGGCTCAAGGAAGCCACACAATATCAGCGGCATGAAATACCGGGGTGCGTTATCGCAATTGAATGTGGGCAGATGAAGCAAATCGCCAAAACAGTTGGCTGTGGGAAGGCAGCGCCCATATCCAAATACCTTATAGCAATGAAATTACGGACTACTGCAGTATTATCAGATGTGACAAAAAAAGAATGATGCCCCTATAGACAAATGCCGGAAACAAATGTGTTGGAAGTGGAGCCATGAAAATAATCGATGAAACAGGCCAACAACGGCCTGCGTGTTTGCGCATCGAGCAGCACATCTCACAGTCGCGCGCTGTGGACGCAGATGTGGACAGGCGCCCCAGTGCACCGACCCTCTTCTCTTCAGGCTTCGATCTTTCCAAAGAAGTTACCGAGCGAAAATTGCACGTGAGCGACCCTGATCATCAGAATGTCCACGAGCAAGCCCATTTTGAGAATTTGTAGATTTAAGAGCGCTAAAGAAATATAGAGAAGCAAGGTATGGCGTTCTTCGAAGTGTTGCATGGCTGAATGTCGAATTCCCCGAAACTTCCAACGTAGTGACAGCGAATTCGCGGAGAGATGGACACCAATTTTTCAACATTGGATGGCCATTTTATTGTACTTCGTTATTTAAGTTTGGGGGCCATGCAGAGATGTTTTTTGACACCTGCAACGAGTAGCGTATGGAACAATATATTTGGCCCGTGCAGCAGTCACAACATAGAACTGCGTGTGCAAACACTAAGCTAACGCCAATTGCCCAGGATAACTCACCGCTGCAGCATCCCCTTCGGTGTCAGAGCATCCCAGTGCATCATTGTCTTGTTGGCCGCGAGCCAGCAGTGGAAACGCAGCGAAGATGCACATGACGACGGACAGGGCGAATCCGCATCTGGACAGCGCCATGGAATCCATGGCTGGCAGGTGGGGTGAATTCCACGCAGGACGGAGTTTGAACGGATCCCTTTGTGTGCCTCCTGTGGGACCAGCAACTCCATTTGGTTGCGCAAAACACCACGGACTTGGCAACGCAACAGCAGATTTTGCAGTAAACAAGGCGGGGAGGGGTGTGAAGAAGGAAACAGGGAATCATGGCCAGATGACCGCCTCAAACCGCGTTTCCTCGATGGGCGCATGCTCACGCGTGCACGTGACGAAGGCAGGCAGGGTCGAGGGGTGGCGACCCCTGGCTGGTAGGCTGATGTACACGGGAACAGCTTACAGCGGAGCAAAGGGACAACAGGAATCCTGTCCCTCACATCCGGTCCGTTCATCGCTGTCCTCAATTCAGTTCCCATGTATCTCACAACCTCTTAATGCGTCCAGCTATTGTAGTAATACTCAATCAGCTCTGGTACAACATGCACGTCGCGCACTGCATCGCGGAGCCTTTTGCATGATGCCTGGCAATCCCGCCCTTGCTGGACGGCCTCAGGCTCCGTGTGCCTTCACCGCTTCGGCATTTTAGTAGTTGAGAACCCGCTGCCCTTACCGTTGGTTTCTGGGACCCGCCCGCGAAACGCGCAAAACGTTGCCGACCGAAAACTGACGGGTCCACGGCGCCTGCGGCCGCGGTTCCGATACGGCTAAATCAACGACGTTGCAAACTGCACGTCGGCAGACGGGCAAAGCTCCCAAACGGAAGCCTGCCGCTCTGTTGACGCACGACGGCGGCCAAGGACAGGCGACGGGAGCGAGGTTGCCACGCGGACTGGCCAGATTTCGGCTAAGAAATGATCGCGGGGAATGCAATCAGACGATGCGTGCGGCCGTGCGGACATCGTGGACCCACGTTGGTCAACGCACGTCGCACTTTCGCACGGTCTCCTTCGAGCCGCGCAGGTCGAGGGGGTGCCCGCCGCGGCTGTAGGTGTCCGAAGTTATGCTTTCGTTTTTGGTTGCCGTCGCGCTGATGCCCAATCCAACCGTTGCTCCCGCACAGCCCCGCGTGCCTCGACCTGGGGCCGATGTTGCCGATGGCGTCGCGACCCGATCCCCGCAACAGCCGCCTCGAGCCATCGGCCACGCCAGGGCGCACGATCTCAAGGCCACCACGCCTCGGGTCAGACTCAAAGGCGTATCCGTCCCCGAGCAGCGGTCGTCAGCGCAAAAGCATCAGATGCAAGGGCAACCCCACTGCCGAATATACTTGCATCGGCCGGTCTGAGAGCAAGCAGCGTTGGATCCACCCACCCAGCTCTCCCTTCAGCCTTGCCCCAACGCTCGATGTTTCACCCTCCACCGCGCGGCTGCCCTCCAAAGGTACGTATTCTCGTTTGCAAGGCCGGATGGCTGGCTTTTTGTCCCCGAGGCCTCCCTCCCCGCGGCCTCGCGAGGTCAAGAAATACACCATCGGCCTCGCTCGCCGGCCTCCTTGGCCCCCCAGGGGCACAATGTACAAGATGGCATTATTAATCATCGCCGGGCACGCCCAATGCATGGATCAATCCGAGCGTCGCCATCGAGACAGCGGTCGACTCTCGGCGGGGCACCGTTCCAGGTTGTCCTGGCACGAGCGCAGGCGGCAACGAAGGTCACATGCACGCATTGTGACCCCGCCCCTGCTCATTTCTACATCTTATTGGCTGACAGTGAGCCGCCGCGCGGCCATCAACGAAATCAGCGCATGTCGCATGCTCGGAAACGGACGACCTTCCTCGTCCTCTCGTCGGCTGGGCGGCGATGGCGGGCGACTGGCAGCAACATGTTGAAGCCTGGCTTGCCTCATCCAGGCGAGCATTGCCATCTGCAGTGACACCCTTGGGGATGCCTTTGGACGCGACCGGGGCTGGCAGTGCTTTTGTGGCAGACGTCTCAAGTCTCAATCCGTGTCAATCCGGTGTCTCCTCCCATTAGGTGCTAGCAGGGCAACCACGCGCTGATGCCGGCGTTGGTGATAATTGCACCGGCTACAAAGAGGGTTGGAGGCCTGCTCATTCTGGTCCCCCTCTCTCGCGGGCTTTTTGTGTTGTTTTTTTTGCCAATTATTGTGGGGCATTGTAGACCGATAGCAGAGGGACGCTGTTCAACTATCTGAGTTAAGCAGAGACACGGGACATGACCAGTGTGCCGACTTTTCACGCTGCCTGTAAGGACCTTCACTCACTCTCGCCGGCATTCTTTCATTGGAATGGAACAGACTACAACGCCGAGCCGCGTCTCCCCGTCTTGGCAGAGAACAATGCAGGCACAAGATTAAGCCGAAAGAGAAACCTGCCTTGCCTGTGGCGGGGACGCAGAAGTGTTCGACACTGGAAGAGGGCGCTATGCGCTGCGGCAACTCTGGCTTTCTGCACAGATGGCACGTAAGCTCGTACCCACCCGCGCCCACCAAAACCGGGCCAACGCGTTGGTGCATATTGATCGGGACTTATGGTGCACTGTGCACAGGGCCCGTTGTTGTGGATCAGAACAAAAACTTTCGCACGTGGTACGTAGGTAGATTTTGTTTTGATTGCGCAACCGAAGCATAGGAATGAAGAAAATGGCCCAAGTCAACCCAAAGAGCAGTGAAGGCTGGTGGGCGTGAAAGGCGTTATAACGTTAACGCGCCGAACACGTTCTGTTCAATGGAGACTTCCACGGGGTCGTTACCAGTAGTTCATTGCAATCTCCGACTACCATTAGGACCCCGGGCTGGCTTCGGTTCCGCATACAGTCATGGAAAACTCATGCAGGAGTATCCCAAAGCCATTTCAGTCGCAAAGATCCGGTAAGCGCATGGAGGTTGCGATTAACGACATTAAGAATGTCGCGTCAATGGCACCGATGGCTTCGAGCCATGCTGACAGTCGCTCAGGCCTTGGATTCAAACCAGCCAGCCTGGCAGCAAACCTCGCGATGCGGCGAGCCGTGCTCACGGTTCTGCCCCCACCAGGTCCTCAGTTGCGGGAGCCAGGCAACACGACAGGGAAAAGCAAGAATTTCTTAATATCAATCTGGAAAAGAAATGGACCACGATGCACGCCTACAGGTGTGGCAATCACACGTGCCACACAACGCACACCAAAAGTGTGATTCCACTCGGGAGCACACCTGCTGCTCGTCAGCGCAATCCTCTCGCCAAACCCCTACCCAGTCGCAACATTTCGACCTCTGTCTTGATCCCTGCCAATTCATTCCGCCCCGCTCCCACCACCCTTGCTGCACTCTCTGGCCGCAGCCATGCAGCCCAGCCGGTTTCCCATCAACCACTCCCATCGCGCTGCCTCCCGCCCACCATGAACACAGCACAATCAACGATCTGAACATAAATATTCGACCGAGCGAACGCTACCCGCCCACATCCACTGCCCACACGACCCCTACCCTGCCCTGCAGATTCAGCACAGCCGCCACACCCAGAGAGAGCAAACAACAAAGGGTGGCCTGCACAACATGGAGGCCGTTCGCAATGCTGAGAGCCCTGATGCATTGGCCCACGAGCAGTTCACTTGCTCCGGAGGGCCTGCATGAAGATAAAGTGGAGCTGGTTGTCAAAGCGCTGGGTGCATTCCCCAAATGGCTCACTGCACTGCAGCACACGGTTCTTGCCAACTCAATCAGACACCATGAGCCAGCGTTCTTGGAATGGTGACTAATGCAGTCCCAAGCATGAGATCACCTCCACCTGACACTGATACTGTTCTTGGCCATGGTCTTGGCCATGTTCTTGGCCCTCTGCTTGTAGACCACCGTTTCCAGCTTGGTCATCTTGGATGCCAGCTGCAGGTTGGCCTCACGCGCCTTGTATAGGTCCCTCCTGACGATGACATGGCGCTCGCTCAGCTGCGCGTAACGCAGCTTCGTGTCCACCAGCTCCTGCATTATCTCCCTGGCCTCCTCCAGGAGCTCATCGCGTGCGTCCACCTGTGATGCCTGGACCTCATCAAGGGCATTGGCAAATTCATCCGCCTCCGCCACAACCCCGTCCTCCTCCAATGAGGCATCCTTGCAGTGGAGAGCAATTAAACAGTTCAAAATTGGCACACCTTGCAACATTCTACATACTACCTGAAACAGAACTGGTACAGAACAATCACAGATCTGAACTGTTGAGAAAAATGGCTAAGAAACGTGCCTCACTTGATGCGATACAGAACAACAGTTGAAACCATCAGAGTTGTCCAGAACTGGCTGCAAATGGTTTGACGATGACCATTAACAGAAGCGAACGTTATTGGACGTCAGCAGTGGCCTGCATCGAATACCAGCTGCAAAGGTTGCGATTGTCCTGCCAAGATGAGTGCAGGGACAACTGGATATACACACAGCAAATGCAAGAGACACTTGTGTTGTTCATTCATCTGCGAAAGTAGTTCTGGGCACACTGGCTCATTTGCAGGGCCGTTTGGAACTCAGGTGACTGGTTCAATTGAGTGCCAGCAGCAGCAGCAGCTCCCTTTTTCCACACAAAGAGATGTGTGGGTCTGGGGCTGTTATGCAACGGTGGCCTTCAGTGTCTGCGGAAACGTTGGACAAACACTCTGGACATACCACAAATGGGGCATGACCTGTAAAGTCGAACCTTTGTATTAAAGGGATTCCAACTTAATGGAAAACTCTCTGCCCACACCTTGAAATGCAACAATGACCTTTGAATTGCAACAGCTTGCCCCGAATTTCTGACACAAAAGATTGCCAGGGAACTTTTTTCACCCGATTATTAACATGGCTTGACTTCACCCGACCAAGCAGCTCACCTTGCTTTCAGACTGTTTCTGTCGCAGCGCCTCACTCTCCTCCTCCAGCTGCAACTGCATCTCTATCTGCTCATTCTCATGCGCTATCTGCAGCTGCCTCAGCGTATCTGCCTCATGCTCCGCCTGAATCTGCCTCAGTTCCTCGTTTTCGCTCTCGAGCTGCCTGCACATCATCTGCAGCTCCATCTGGTCACCAGACGTCTCCACTAGGCTGGACTCCAGACTCCTCTTTTCCCTCAGAAGGTTCTCCCTGTTCCAGACCATGCAAATGTTCATCAAGAAGCAAACCCATAGAACAAGGGACTCACACCGCTGAAGTGATGTGCTTCAATTGTCTTGGCCTGCAATGTACATTCACGCAGGTCTGCAAGCTTGTGCATGCACATCAGCAAGCAAAAAAGAAAATAGAAAAAAAACAAATAAACAAGTAAATAAATAAATAAACAAATAAATAAACAAACAAGTAGCAGCACTGCCCATATACTACAAGTATGCCTGTAGTGTGCATACACAAATAACAAATACCAAACATGCACAAACAACCACCTGTTGTACGAATAGGTCCCACGGCCGAATCCATGCTTCTGCCTCATACCTGGCTTCTTCACTGCAGTCAAGCCGCTTCCCAAGTTCCATAACCTCCTGCTGATAAGCCAGGAGCTGTTCGTTCAGCTCATCTATGTCTGCCTGTGCTGCTTTTGCCATCTCCTGCACGCCATAGAGACAGAGGCCGTGAATGGAGGCACGGGATTGCAGGCAGATACATTGCAGCATTGCGGGAGCACTGCCCAAATGGCAGCGCACCCAGTGCCATCCAATGGCCACAACTTAGCTCAGCAGACCACTGAATTGGGAACTCTATGGCATTTCTCATCTTGTCAGTTTTTGTCGTGCGCTGTCTGTTTGTCTTCAACGTTTTCCTCATCCTTCTATTTTGCTCCAACAGTCAGGTCCTCTGTGAACTGTAGACAGCAGCACAAAGCTATGCAAGCCAATCACTCAGCCCAAGCACTCAAATGTCCTCCTAATACATGCCAATATTGGGCTCAGATGCCTTAGATCGCTTTACTACCCTCCAACACAGGCAGCCGACAGATTTTCACACACCTCATAGTCTTCCCTCAAATTCTGGTAGCGAATCTCCCGTGAGGCCACAGCGCTGGCCACTGCTTCCTCAATGGCCTCCTCCCCAAGTGCGTGCAGCTGCTGCTCCAGGCGCTTCTCCAGCTCTGCCTTTTCGGCCCTCTCGGTGTCAACCTGCCGGCCCAGAGCAGCAGCCTCGGCCTTTGCCTTTGCCACGGCGTCCTTCATCTGCATGAAGGCACAAGGGAGTCTCACAGACAGAGCAAAAAACATACTGATCATGGCACCAGCCCCAGCAATGAGACGAGGCAGGTCGCTGACATCTGAAATGTTTGATCCGTTCACTGCACACCCTTCAGCTCCCAAGGTCTTTCAAGTGCAAAATGGGCCAAAGCCACCTGCTTGTGTTCTTTTCTGACATACAAATAACTTCATGTGTTGAAAACTGGCTTTCCAGGGACAACACCTCTAGTTTGTGAAAATTTTGCAACATCCTATTCAAAGCAAATCCTGCACAGGGAGTTGAGGCTCCCGCGTCTGATGTGCTCTTGCATCGCAGAAAGGCATCAGCATCATGTTCGTGATGCCCTTCTGTGATGGCCTGAGTGCCAAATACAAGACAAAATATCAGCCTTTCTCACATGACCAGGTTTGCTCATCAGGTTTTCAAGCCTTGCACCTTCAGTGAATTCCAAGGGCAGGAGGGTTTTGTTTGCCGTGTGCTTCTGCCAAATGCAATGAACGACATTCACCTGCTTTTCGAGGGCAGACTTCTCGCCCGCGGCATCCTTGAGCTGTCGCTCCAGGGAGCCCTTCTCCTGCAGGGAGGCCTCCAGCTGCTGACTGAGGGCCGCAGCATCCGCCTTCGCAGTCGCCACAGCCTCTTTCAGACGGCTCTCAAGGGCAGATCTCTCCTGCTGCCCTTGCTCCACCTGCCCATACCACATCGCATACGCTGCTTCAAATTCACAACCTTGCAGTGAATGTTTTCGGGCACCATGGCCTTTCCAGATAGCACAATCTCTCCAGCTACTGTTGGTGATGAACGGGGCAGGCAACTGCTGAATTAAACTTAGTGGTCCTGAACAGCACAACATTAGCTGCCACTGCCCTCAACTGGATGAATTCATTCAGGAACTGAACCCTTGACTCACAGAGAGACGCTGTTCCCATGCATGCAGATTCAAAGGTCATCAATACCATATAGGATCAACAATGTTTGCAGAGACTTGACTGTGTCTGTGTGTGCCACGTCAACACAACAGCATTGCTCTGTCGCTTTCTGGGAACCCGCTATCCAAACAATTGACTCTCAATGGATGCAAGAAGCACTTGCATTTCTGCATTTCGTCCATAACTGGGACAATAGCCTCCCAGTCGTACTCCATGCAGGGAAAGTCTCGTGGAGAGAAGCCTAACGCCCAGTGAACGGACCAAACTCTGGACTTCGCCTTTTGTAAAGATCGCACTCCGGACGTCCCTGTGCGCGGAATTCCCCCGGTCATCGCCTCGCGGGCGCGCCCCTTTGTCTCACCTTCCAACGACTGCGTTTGAACGACAAACGCGCCGGGAATCAAGCACCTTCCACGCCCGCCCGAACGAACACATCCCCACAGGCCAGGCCCACACGACACGCCATTCATGCCACGCTCGTCACACCATTGCCACCCTGTCGCCCCATCCAGCCATTTCCCCCTCCCGGTCCACCCACCTGTGCCTGCAGGTCCGCCAGGCGCGCCTGCAGCTCCTCCACGTACGCCTCCCGCGGCCCCGGCTCCTCCGACGCGCCCTTCTTCGTCTGCGACAGAATCCGCGAGAACCGCGCATCAGTCCCACCCCTTGGCACCACGGGCCCAGGCTCGTCAACTCCAACAATGCATTCACGCCGCAAGCCGCACGCCGGCCGCGTCCCATTTGCCAAATTGCGCCGGTCGGGCGTATCTCCGAAGGCCGGAAGCTCAGGTGCAGGCGGCGCTCCCCACCGGCAGTACCGACGGGGTCGACCGGGCCCGCCGGACAACGCTCCACGTATGCATACCAGGATTCATCCCGCACGGATTCGAACGCCAATACACCACAAGCCGCCCGTTCCGTTCCTAAGCCAGCGGACCATCCTAGGACCCGCGACAATACTCACGCGGCGATTTCGCGCAATGACGCTGCCAAAGCGCATCGATGCCGCAGATGGCAATCCAGTCCTGTAGGCGGACAACGCTAGAAGCCTCCCAGGCAGTTGCAGGACCCGGCGCTGGTGGCCTGCATCGCCTCACCTCCTCCTCATGCACCGCGCCAATGCTCCAGGCATCCATCACTGTCCCGCCGCGAACTGTCGCCCCGCCCGCGCCTTCTACGTCTATCGACCGTTGGCAAAACGGACAACCCTATCGGACCCCCGCAACGCCTTCCAGCACCCGCATGCAGCAAATCCCAAATGCCTTCGACGCACGGGAGGTTCACAACCCAGGAAGGCGACCAGACTCCTGTCGACCAGCAGGGCGCAGGACAATCGGGACGAAAGGCGCGAGCGCTCAAGCGAGCGCTAGCCAGTCAGGTCCGCAGCTCCGGTTCGCAGTTGCGAATCGTCGGGTTCTTGGGATTGGCGCCCACGGGCATCCGATGCGACTGCTGCGCTCGGGCTACTGTCGTTCCCTTGCGGGTCGAGACCGTCGCCCAAAGGCTCGGGCGGGACCCGAGCAACCGAGCACGCCGCGAAAGAAGAACCGGTTTCTGTCGCTTAACTGAGGGCCACGCGGGAGACGGTCAGGCGGACGCAATGACTCGCCGGGGCGGGCGCCAGATCCTTGTGATGCTGCCCCCAGCAACTGCCGCCCGCCACCGGAATGACACCCCGGCGGTCGGTGTGAGATTGACGCGGATTTCCGCCGACAGTACCGGCCAGTACTGGGCGAGTACTGGGGGACTGGTGTTGATCGGCCGCAAATCTGCTTCTCGTTCATGCCGACAGGTGCTTTCCACCACGCAAACATTGAGATACCATGGCCAGCCGCACCAATCCAACATCTGTGCCATGTGTGCGCGGTTCATGCGGTCACGCGCACTCTTGGTGTCGACGATGGCTTCCAGACCGCTCTGATTTCGCTTTCGCTGCGTTCATACCAGAGACAAACAAGGGGAGCATCGCTAACCCACGGAAAAGGGCACTGAATTCGAGCACCGAATGTTCTCGCTGTTTGCTAAGTACCCCCTGTACCCCACTGCTACAACAAACGCAACATGTGAAACGCAACACGGCCTGTTGCGATCGGAGACGCGTACTACCTTTCACTGCACGGACAGCAACTCTCGCCTGCTCGCTCAGGAGCTGCGTTTTCACTTCTTGGCGTGCTTCTCTTCACTTCAGCAGCGAATCCCCCGCTACTGAAGCCAATCTCAAAACAAAGCAAAAGAAGATGAAGAAGAAAAGAGAAACGAAAAGAAAAAATAAGAACAACCCTGCGTTCTCCTGAATTCGTACGCGGCGCTGGCGACCGGTCTACCTTCAGTGCCGCCTTGTCCACCGACACCCCTCGGCTGAGCGACAGGCCTCGCACCAGGGAGCTGCTCCGGGCCAGCGAGCCCATCCTCTTGAGCGATGAATTCCTGGCCAGAGACACGTTCCTGCCGAGGGGAGGAATTCGATCTGTGGACGGGTCTCGGCTGAGGGCCGCATTCCGATCGAGCGAGAGGTCTCGACTCAGGGACGACGCGCTCAGGTCCAAGGGCGGGTCTCGGTTCAGGGACGTGGTTCGATCGATGGAAGCGTTCCGGTCGAGCGGAGGCAGGCCCATGCTGCCCTGGGC
>CAJHUC010002797.1:0-13378 GCA_905146915.1 Ostreobium quekettii
AACGAGTTGCTGACCTTTTTACAAAAAAGCCGGTCATCTTTAAAACGCATAAACAAGGGTCGCGCAGGCGATGCGGGTGACTCGGTTGCTGGGAACAAAGGCTCTCTGACTGACCCACAACTCGTGTCCATGCAGCATTTTTTGGACGTTCAGGATTTTGGCCGAAGTTTGGTGAAACTAGGATTGCAAATTGGAGACAGTGATGTGTATCGGAAATTGTGGGCAACAGTTGCTCCCGAAGGTAAGAAGGATGTGGAACTTTAACAGGAAAGTACCATTTCCATGCTGGTGATAGTAATGGCAACAGGTGGGCCTTTGGCACGCATATCCCTGAACACATGTCCTGACACCTACCTGCACACGGCGTGTGGGGAGTGTGCCATCCCGCATTCTCAACTGAAATGATGGAGAAATTCCACATGTAGGTGTGCAGCTGGCAAGTTCAGCAAAAAAACAGCAAGAGCCCGTTTCCAGGGGGTGCTGTTTTCTGCATTAGACCACCCTCCCAGTCACATACATTATGGTTGTGTTGCTGTTCTGCCTCTACTTGACCTCAGCTTCCTATGGCCATTGCCACCAGCATTGTCATCGAGCTGACTGAACACAGAAGCAGAGAACCTCCCAGAGTCATGCGAGGCGGGCCCAGGAGGGATGACTGTCATGGACATATCCGAGGCTTCCACTTGGATATGGACTTAGGCAAAGTGTCCACACTGGCATGAATCGTGCCTCTACTGAGCTATTGATAGCCTGAAGCTCTGAGCACCGCCATCAGTGCACCTGCACAACTGTCAGCCAGGCAACCGAACCACCCCATGCAAGCGCAAGTCTCAGCGCGACCCTCAGCCCTGTGCAGGTTCCAGTAGGCTGATCATGTGGCCATCTGGAGCTCGCATCACAGCGACCTGCAGCCAATACGCACAATGTTCTGCAGGTTTATCCTAGAGCATGCACATCCTGAAAATGTTGGAAGCCACAAAGGATCGAACTCTTTGAGCATGCAACAAACGGCAACCAGAGCACTTTCAGTTGCAACCAGTTCAGGTTCCAAGTGTATACAGAGGCTGCTTGATGAAAAGTGGCACTGACCCACAGCCTGCTGCCCAGGATATCTGAGTTTGAAAGCAACGATAAGACGCCAGATGCTGTCCCATGGGGACCACAGTGGTGGCATCTCGAAGTTACCAGTCGGCAAATAATGAAGCCCAATTCTACTTCAGGACTACTGCGGTATTCCCTGCAGTATAGTGCTCTCACTACCGCAGTGCAAATGGTGGCTTCGCAATGCAGAGAGACGGAAGAACAGATTCTGAACACCTTCCCTGTCGTTGCACAAGTGCACCTTTCCCTGTGGAGGATATCTTATTGGTCCATCCAGTGTCCCTCCCAGGTCTGCCATCCTCATCACAGATTCTTGCAGATCTTCCACGGTAAAAGACAGGAAGGGGGAATAGCCCACGCTGCAGAGCGCCTCCCTGAGAGCACATGGCGACACAGCAGGCGCTGAACTCTGACCTATCCGCTCAGCTCGCCCAGAACCAGAGGAGCCGATGGTGTCTTATCACAGCAAGGGCTTTGTCACGCCAGTCGGGATACAAAATAATAGATGCTGTGGCGCTGATGGAAGCTGATGAGATGGAAACAGATGCCGATGTTGCCAGGGAGACCACACCAAACGGCAATTGTGCCGTTGTGAAGACATGAGTACAGAAGCAGTGGGCTTTGCTTCCAGAAGTGAATGTCTAAGAAAGCCAACGGCAAGCGTAAGTACTTGCAAGCGCCCTTGTTCAGGTAGCCATTCACGCTGGCTGCCGCCTGCAAGCCAGTGGTGTGGAGTTCCCGGCGGGCTGCGACATCACCAAACGGCTCTTACCCTTCCACGGCTTTCAAAGCAATTGTGGCGTCACCCGCCTTGAGTTCGGCCCAGCGTTCGGTGAAGACACTGGGCGTCAAGCCCAGGCCCTGGCAGTAGAACTTCACGGCCTTCGGGACGTCCTTCTGCAGCAGGAGGATGTAGCGGAGGGACGCCATGAACGTTGGTCACAGGCCGCAGAGTTGGTGGCACCTATTATGCCATTTCCGCAAGTCTTGATGGGAGGAATTGCGGGAAAAACACTGCAAGGGCTGCTCTGTCACCGCCGCCTAGTCAGCGATGCATCCACAACAACAGCAGCGCGGCCCCACGCACAGGCCGAAGGAGTTTTGCGCGCCCTCCGCCCTGAGCGGCCGCGGCGACGATGGCGCTGCTGTGGACGTCATGGATCTGGACCACCACCGTGGGCCTCCTGTACGTTGGCCTCTCCCTGTCGACCTTCTCCAAAGTGTACCGCGCGGAGGTCGAGACCAAGAAGCCCGAGGGCGACCTGTGGTCCCTGCTGGTGGCGTCCATCTTCGGCCCGTGCCTGGTCTTCATTTACAGTGTCTTCTCGCTCTGCCTTCTGTCGTGGTGCGCCCCTCAAATGCTGCGCTCTCCAGCCTGCCTATGGCGCCGTTTTGCCGTTGCCGCGTTCTTGACGCCTAGCTCACGCGTTCTTCGGCAGTGGGCGCGTTGAGCTGCGCCATTTGGTCCGAGAGGGTTCCAGCTGGTAATCCTGTTGATTGCGCGTGTGCAAAGGTTGACGCTTCGAAAGAAGAAGCGCAAGGCGGGCTTCTGGTACGGTTTCATGACCAGTGCGTGCGCGAACTTGGGCCTCGTCGTGCTGCTGTGCTCGCTGGTGCTGCAAGGCTACAAACGCGATGTGGTCAGCCTGTTCCAAAAGGACGGGGGCGTGCACTGGTCGGGGGTGGACACTGCAGTCTTCGAAACCACCTTCATTGTGGGCTACGTGGCCTCTGGCTTCTACATCATACTGGGCGGCATTCTCTACTATGGGAGGTCGCTGATGAGTTGGCGGGACGTGGAGAACCAGGGAGAAGGGGAGCAGCACCTCCTCGGGAGTTAGGATCGGGCTGGTGCCCAGGCGCCTAGGCTGCCGGGGGATGCTGGACGCGGGGGTGAGCGTGTGAGGAATCCGCAGCGTTCAATGGGACCAACGGCTGCCATTCGGATGGCGGTGGATGGGTGTTGCAGGCGGGTGTCACGGAGCCTCGCTTGGGCCCCCAGGAGATTGGTGCCGAGATCATTTCCGCGCCTTGAGCGCCATATGCCGCGTCCGTCTCGCTTGCGTGAACAATTCCACTTCCTCCAAAAGCTATGGGCCCGCAGGACGACATGGCAAGCATTGACTTTTTAGCGTTTGCATACTATGAAGGGTTTATGGGGAGATGTGCCTAAAGTTTTAGGGGAGTCTTTATGGCCCTGTTCCATGGCCTCAAGATCTTGCTGCCAAATCAAGGCTGGTACATTGCAGCTGGCATTTTGGGAGACTGTCGCTGCTTGTCTAGGGCAAAGTTGATTGGTTAATTGGTTGACATGCAATGTTGCTGTGACTTGTGTGGTGATTGCTTGCTGCAAGAACGATGCAATCGCATTGTGTTGTTGTGCTGTCGCATTTTGGAGCTGCACTGTATGAGTTTGTTGACCTGTATGTATGGAGTCCAAGGAGTGGCCTGCCTCCATTGGACAAATGTTCCCTCCACTAGCTCGGCCACTCAGACTCATGAATTTGCTGTTGACCTGCTCTCACCTGTATGTGCACACAATGCCTCAATTCGACAGCGATAGGAAGTTGTCAAGATGGCGGCTTGCTGGCTATTCACTTTGTGGGGAAGCCCAGCTGTACTGGGCACTGCGATCTTCTAATTGTGGGATATGGCCAGAAATCAATGCTACCTGTTATTCACAAGGAGTACAATAGATCTGTTAGTTACGGTACCTTCCTGTTGCCTAGAAATCTCAACATTTACAAAAACCAGGGGCAGGGACAAGTTTTGTCTTTTAAGCAAATGTGAGCCATGGAGTGACCACCTGATGCTTTTTGACGTCTGACTGCTCATGTACTTCTATGCGCTCGCGAATGAGGCGCTCAACGCCTTGCCTTAGAATGCGTTACATGCCTGACAATCATCAATAGGGCCCAGAGGCAAATTCTTCCCGTTTGTGCCAATCATTCTGCCAGAGAGTTTTGGTTTAAAGTACACAGCAGGGATGCAAGGCAGCTGTTCGTCGAGCGGACGAAGGTTGCGCCCTAGATGACCATCCACGTTGCCGCTCCTGAAGCACAAAAGCCGTCCCTGCAGCGCCACTGCTCAAGTGGCAACTCCTTTTAACATGCCGACCAGGCCGGGACTACAATCCCACTTCTCCAAAGTGGAGCGGGGTGCAATATGGGCCGCAGATGGGTGACGCGATGGAGCCCATTCTCAGACGAGGTTGGGCCCTTTTCCGCGCCGACCATCCCTCAACCGCTTCGCCCGGCGGCGAGATCGAAGGCGCAGATCGAAAGCAAAAGAGGGCGACCCTGGGAGACGCTGATAGACGTCACCAGAGATTCCGGACGTCATCCAGCATTCAACATCCCATGTCCGATGTGGCCCCCGTCCCGTCCGATACCCCGCTGGGGCGTCCCCGACAGCTTCCCGTCCTTGCCGCATCCAACCTTCGCACTCCGAAAGCCGTTCGCGGAGGTTTGCGCGGCGCCATGCGCCCTCCCCTCGGGACGTGCCACAAACGCTGCTTCGGCTGACCTAAGCGGCCCGCCCCTCCCCCGCCTCGACACCAAGGCGGACGCCCGGGGCGCGAACCCGCGGGGGCGCCCGACATGGCGATGACGCAGGCGCGGCAGTCCAGCGTGCCCGTGAAGGTGGCCTGTGAGACGCCGGGCAAGTCGCGCTACCACGTGTGGCAGGACAAGTTCTTCGAGGTGGACGACAAGTACGTGCCCATCAAGGCCGTGGGCAAGGGGGCCTACGGCCTGGTGTGCTCCGCCCGGAACCGGGAAACCAGGGAGAGGGTGGCAATCAAGAAGATCAGCGGCGCGTTCAGCAACGACGTGGACGCCAAGCGCACGATGCGCGAGATAAACCTGCTGCGGCACATCGAGCACGAGAACGTGATCGCGATCCACGACATCATGCTGCCCTCGCCCACGCGGCCGCTCGAGGACGTGTACGTGGTGCAGGAGTGCATGGACACTGACCTGCACCAGATCATCAGGTCGTCGCAGCCGCTGTCGGAGGAGCACCTGCAGTACTTCATTTGGCAGGTGCGATTGCCGAGAGGCGGGAGGGGAGGGAAAATCTGCGCCAAACCCCCTCGTGCACAGGGCCATGAATCCTCATGGGCGCTTGATGGTGTTTGCAAGGTTGGGACACGTCAACTGTTTTGTCGCGCGCGACAGGCGGAGTAGGGCGTGGGTCGTGGTGGATGCCGGGATTGGAATCTTGCGATTGGGTGAAGTCAACGTCCCTGCTCTTGGCCGTTGCCCGTATTTTGGCTGGCAACAAATCGCAGGGGAAGAGGAAAGCATTTCATGCCGATGTTGCACTGGCCCTTGGGCCGAAGCCAAGGGCGTCTTTGGTGCCCTGTCAGTTACACACTGAATTTCGAGTGTGTGTCTCCGTGCAGCTGTTGAAGGGTCTCAAGTATTTGCACTCTGCGAATATCATACACAGGGACTTGAAGCCGTCGAATTTGCTCCTCAACTCAAATTGCGAATTGAAGATCTGCGATTTTGGATTGGCAAGGGCGATGGGTGCAGGGTACGTAAGTCATGCGTGCATCCCTTTGCCCAGTCAGCAGACGTTGCCAGACTGGCTGCACAGAGAACACATAGTGAGAAAACATGGACGAGACATGATGAGAAAATATTCCCTGGCAGCATCGCCCAGACCTCTTTGGCACTTCAGCAGGCGGACTTGTGTACTGCGATTGCATTGGATTTTTGAGTTTTTTATTTCAGCAACTGGCCAGCATATCACGTGGGGTTGCACAATATCTCACAATTGCCCACAGTCTCTATGAAATAGCGTTCCAACTAAAACACGGGTTGCATTGCACTCGTTGCAACCCTGCTATTAACTTCAAATTGGTGGATTGTGGAGGCCAGCAGTGCTGATGCCCATCTCTTTGACAGTCCTCTTCTTCTGTGCTGCTGATCCAGCACCAAGCGTGAAGACATGACCCTTTATGTGGTCACACGCTGGTTCCGTGCACCAGAGTTGCTGCTGTCCTGCCACTACACGGCTGCAATTGATATGTGGTCAGTCGGCTGCATTCTGGCTGAGTTGATCCGGAGGAAGACACTGTTCCCAGGAAAGACTCCACTGAACCAGTTGGAGAACATTGTGCGAACACTGGGTCGTCCAACTGAGGAAGAGCTGCATTTTTTGGAAGACGAGAAATTGCAGCTTTTCATCAGAAACATAAAGATACCAGAGGTGTGCCCAATTTTGTTGCTGGAAAGTTTCTTCAGCCGTAGTATGTGTGGCTCTTGTTCAACAAGACCTTGCATTGGTGATCAGCTGCCTTTGCAATCATCAGTGATGCAGCCGGGACTCTGACGATGACTCCATCCTTGCCACAAATGTCTCCTGTCCTGCAGGGGTGAAGCAGTTGGTATTGATCGTCATCAGCACTTGCATTTGTTCACCTATTTCACAAAACTCGGTGCAAGGGAAGCCATGGAAGCGAAGTCAGTTTTTGATCCATTCTGCAGATTTGTCATCGGAAACTGATGGGAGACTATGAAAATTGGTGCTGTAGAGATGTCCCTGTGGAGGCAGGGCCATGTGCCTACCCAGCACCCATGCAACACAGCAAAGTTGTCCTGTCTTTCTGTCCCATCACCCACTCTGCATCCTTTTGTCCCAACACCACATCTGAGTGGTTCTCAACTTTTGATTGATTCTATGGAGGGCGTGTGCCGATCAGTGGTGACAGCTTGTCCACTACCACGTTGCAGGACAGAAAAACCCTTAAGGAACTATGCCCAAAAGCAAGCCCCAAATCTATGGACTTTCTGGAAAAGCTGCTGAAGTTCAACCCTGACGAAAGAATGACAGCAATGGAAGCATTGAACCACGAGTGGCTGGAAGTTCATCATGATGAGGCGGCAGAGCCTTCATGTCCAAGTACGGCATTGCCCCAGTTGCTGAAATGTGCAGCATCTGGGTATCCTCTCCTGCGTGTGTGACATCTTCCATTTTTGGCCTTGCATATGGGGAAGTGATGTTAATCCCTCACCGCTGTGTGTGCTTCTTGGGTACTGGATGACGTTTGTCTTCTTGACACAAGGAATATGTTGAGCAGTGGGCATTCCGTTCTTGTTCATTGCGTTGTGCGAGATTCATTTCCACCAGGCTTGATCTTTACGTTTACGGCTCCTTTTTGCATTTTATGGTTTTACTCGTAAAAACGCGTAAACAGAGAAACGGCTATTTTTACGGCCATATTTACGCATGCTTACGGCTCGTCGACACGCCCAGATTACGTAATGATATGCTAATCAATGATCTGTTCTCCGTCCCCTCGAGCACTTCCAACACAGCGTCCGCCTCGCCCTCGGCAACGACGTTGTTGAACACAACGCCGTTTTCTGCACGCTTCAGTGCGTCTAGGTGCCACTCCCGGGATTCCTGAGTCGGTCTGTACTATGTTTATGTACACAGGGCCCATTTTCACGCATTTTTTAGCACCTATTTACGTGTCAAACGTAAAAAACATTATATGCATAAATAACCATAAATAGAAAACTGTTTACACCGCGAATGCCAAGCTTGATTCCCACGGTTACATCATGATGATGCAGAACTCTTCAGCATCAGTCTTTGGACATGACTGCAATTTAAGATGTGTGCAGACGTGTTCAAGTTCGACTATGAGGAGGACAACATGTCGGCTGATGACCTCCGGAAACTCGTACCCAAAGAGATGAAGCTTCTGAAGGAGAGGAACGCAGCCAGGATGGCGACGAAGGCAGCTGCAGCAGCAGCTGCTGCAGCTGCCCACTCCAGAACGTAGATTGCATGAGCCTGAGCATCTAATTGCCAGTACCAGCAGTGGCAGTCACTCGCGCATTGTCGACTGTTGGATGGAAGGAAATGTTGAATTAGTTCCCGCTGGGATTGAATGCTCAAGGAGGAAAAAAGCAGGTCATTGCAAGTGTTGCCAGCACGGGCAAGTCGAGGACGTCGGTGCTTCCAGAGGCGGTTCAGTTAGCAAAAAGGGTGCGGTGATGTGCTCAGGCTGGACGGGTTGGCGCTGGTGTTGCCACACGTGTCACCAGAATGGCTGGTACTACATGTTTGCACTGCGGCCACATGTTTGCATCTGAGGATTTGTGCGTGCTCTCCTTGTGCACGCCCTGCATTCGTGGCCCACATCCCGGCTGAACTTGGCTGAGTCGGTTGCCAGATTTGGGGGACAGTGCTACGCCTGTCCTGTACCTGGTCTGTGACATCTGGCAGGGAGAGAGGCTGCGCCGTTCAGGCCGCCTTCTTCCAGCTGCCGCCACTGCCATGGGCAAAGCCCTTTGGTCAATTGTAGACAGCACGCTGAGAACGTTTGAATTCGTCTGAGTGTAGAAACTGAGAGCTTCGATAGTGGGTTGTTCTACGACTCTGAATGGTTCGATGATTTTCGAATTGATGCCTTTTCCATTGAGAAGGGGATGGCTCACTGCTGCTTTTTTGTATGCGAATGACGGATGCGGTGAGAAATTGGGGGTATGAAACGAAGCCGTTGGCCACCAGGCAGAGTGGCATAGCAGTGGCATAGCATGCATTTATATGCGCGAGTGGGAGGCTTGCACATGGAGAGATCAATTCCGTGGTGGCCGGCGGGACAGACTAAACGAATTTGCTGCATCAGGTGTATGAAGATAATCTGTTGGGCACACTGTCGCTAGTGAACTTCATGCCGTCGCCTGCATTTATCTGCAGCAATACTCCACTCGATCTACATGAACCAATGTGGGTGCAGTCCAGGGACGTCAATGCGTTGTTATTGTTTGTTTTCGTTCCTAATGTGTTTCATTGTTTGTGCATGAAGACTTGGGTACGGCTATGCTTCACAGATGGAGGCCTTGGCGCAGCCTTGCACAACATCCACCAACACGCACTGCAACTCTTTTCGGGCAAAGTGGGTAGATGGATTTGTGCTCAGTGCTGTGGCCTGTCGAGGGCGCTTGTACTAAACGATAGCCCGGCATGGAATTGTTCGCACCACACGATTTCGATGCATGGTACGCCCGTGTCAAGCTGCTGACGTTCGCGTATCGATGATGTCCTTGCTGGTATGGCCAACGCACATAGTTTGGACTCCGCTGGGGACTTTTCCGTGAGTGTAATGCAGCAGGTGGTAAAGCAGGGCAGTGTCACTTAGCCCAGCTTTCCCCCGTCGCATTCAGCATTCGTACCTGGACTGTGAGTGCATCAGGGTCATTCACGCAAACCCAGTGTGCCACCTCATAATGCAGCCTGCAAGTTGAAGATGTCGGGGGAAGCACGTCACTTGGGACCCAAGCACGTGCAATGTCAACCGTCACGTTCAAGCGTGAGGTAGGGTCAAACGGACATCAATGGGATCCGTCCATCAGTTGCGGCATGGGAAGCAAGTCTTTTCATAGGTTCCTTGCCGTTGCCGAAATGACCGGCGAATGTGAGTTCGAGCCGCCCATGGATGGATTGCCTCAAGTGTTAGAGTCGCTAATCGGTGTTTCCGCTATACGGTCCCCTTCAACCCCCCCCCCCCACCCCCTCCCTTGTTGCTCCCCACATGACAAGACATTGCACTTACAAATGCATTGTTGTCTGTCACCTCACTAATACAAGACCCGATTTTGGCGACCCCCTTGAAATGTGCCCTCGCTTCTCATAACACTTAATGCCACAATGATGACTCAACCCTGAGTCAGCTCCTCTTTCCTCGTACTCAACTAGTCCTCCATCCCACAACTAACCGAAACTCACCCATTTAGGGTGGGCCAGGTGGGTGCGAAACAAGATAAAGCTGGACGCCAAGGGTCACGCGCAAATAGCTGTTCCCCGCTTGCCGCCAAACCTCCCGCCAAACCCAAGGGCCAGCTTGACCGGTACCCTTGTCTAAGATTAGGTTACAAGGATCACCCGGTTGCCCCTTGGATCAGGTGGTCAGAGCTGACCCCGGGTACAGGGCTGACAGAAACCGGTACTTGATTGGCCCCGAAACGGTCAAGAGTGGCCGGCGCGCGCCCACCCATTGTTGTCCTTGGCACAAACTCATTAACAAGATAGTTAATTGTATATTGCAAAGGGCGGCGGTCCATTCTGACCGTCTTCTCCAGAGATAGTGCAGTCAAATCGCCCCTGAACGGGCAGTTGAATCACGTTTTCTAGAAGTCGAGAATCAACGACACCAAGCGAGACAATCCATTCCAGAATTTTCAAGGCGATTGTGTCCTTTATGCCACTTGGCACCTGAAGACGATATCCATTTTCTCTTCCACTGCAAAGCCTATGACAACATCCGTCAAAGCCACTCTCGCATTTTTCGATGTCGCAATGCAAAAGTACTTTTTGCTAAAGTTCCAGCTCGCCAACTTGCAAACATACTTCGTTTGATGTATTACCATCGATTATCACTTCTAGGCATCGAAAGTTCGTAGATGATAGATTTAGTTTGTATTTCTCAATAGTTTCCAATGAACCAATCACCGACTCTGCTTTGCTCAGGCTAAATAGGAAGCTGACGGCTACCTCGTTGCCTTGTTCTGTAAAAAAGTCATGATGATGACGATGAATCACGTCAGCAGCCTTAGCACCACGTCATTTGAGGGTGTACTGAACGAACAAGCTTTGCCCATCGCGCGAACTGGCGATTCACGAAGAACTGCTTGTCACGGCGACGGCAAGGGAAGCTTCGTTCGAGCGGCAAACATCCAGCTGACCGTCAAGCGTGGAAACGCCCTTGTAGAACCTCTCACAACTGCCCCCCAGAGTGCCACAACCGGTGGCAGCCACTCCCCAAAGATCAGCGAGATCAGGGCACAGGTCAGCAGCACGGGTGGGGGCAGCCTTTTCCAGAGCGTATCGACACGATACCTCGAAGATGCTTCTTTCCGCCCCGATGGGACTGCGCACCGGCGAAGGTTGGTCACTTTTGGCCAGCAGCACGACCGCACTGGCAGTGCCGGTCTTGAGCAGCAAGGAAAGCGGCTCAGAACGGCACATACTGGCGGCGACCTTCGAAAGGGTCAAGCGCTATTGCGCTAAGGCCGTGGCGAACGTTGCGCACACGGCCAGGGGAGTCAGGCAGCCAGGCTGAGTGCCCAGAGCGCTGCGAGTAGCACACCCAAACGCCGCGCAACCGTTCTCATGGCTGCCAGGCCGAGCGCAACAATACAGAATCCCCCGCAGCTTCGTTCCCCCCCCCCCCAGGTACTTGTAACTCCCCAGGCCCTGGCAAATACCCCGCATTCCTCAGAGATGCTCTTTTGATACACGGAATCTTTCTGCCGCATCCGCAGTTTCACCGCAACTCAACCCGACACGCCCCAACTGCCCGCAATCAGCCACCACGTAAAGCCCCTCGGGCCATATTCCCATCAAACAACCACGTGGCACCTCCACGCGCCCCTCCTGGCTCCGCGTCACCGAGGTGCATTCCAGGCCGCCAGGCGGACAGCCCCTAAGCAAACGCATGCGTCCAGTGGCAACTTGGGTACTTTTCTGTACTATAAGCTGTTTTCCGGGCGTGTCTGTCTCATATGCCTCCGTGTGATGCGCTGCCACGTATTGGAGTTGTGCTCGGCATCTTTACCGTATCTTAGTAAACTCTCTGGTCGTACGATGAAGTTGCCATAGTCAATCTTTGTTGTTGAAGTCATCTCCCTGCTTTCTGAGTGCCTTGAGCTCGCAATGCTAGAAAATTATGTAGCACGCCTGACTGATGACTTGAGTGTCTCCCACCTCATTGACCGCCAAGCTGCTTGATAATCATCAGTGCTGCGAAGGTGCTGAGGCTGCCACATCACCTCTGCACCATATATGGACCTCACGGGACTCCAGCTGAGTGATATCATTAATTTACTAAGATTTTGATGAGCACCATTAATTGGCGAACCGGACAACATCTTTCTCTTGGTGATGAATCTCTTGCACCCATGAATCCGAGAGGTGTGCTGTGTGCCCGTGAAGATGGTGACGAGTGAAACCGTGCTTCAGCTGGATGCCAAATCGACGTGGGCGGGGAACTTCGACGCATCAGAGACGCAAAGGATGCATTACTTCCCTGCATATCAAGCCAGTTTCGATTTCCTCACATTGTCCACTGTTTTTGGCATTGTGGATCCTACGAAAAGCGATTGCAAGAAAACAGATGAGTGTGTATCTGATTTACGACCGGTCTAGCTGGATGAGCAGCCCTACAGGACTCTCTGGAGAATCGTTAACCATGACCTGATGGCAAAGGTTGGACTGGAAATGATGGGATTCCATGACCAAACTCCTCAAACCAGAGCCACCGGGCCATGCCCAATGCCACTCCGTTGTAGCGGGCTATTCAAAGAGTCTATGAAAACAGATAGAAACATAGAGGGATTTCTTCTCAAGATGGGCCAAAGGGAGAGAACAGGGATTAACAGTAGATCAGATTGACCGGACCAAAAGTGATCTGTGGTAGTACAGGTACAATGTCTTGGTCCCATTCATAGGTCAAGGGGAAGGATGGAGGCAGCTGCCATGGGCCCAGGCCACTGAATGTGAAATGGTCTAGAAGGAAGAGAGCATCAGTCTAGATAGGAGAAAATACGAGCCCAAGCTGCATCTTTAGTATGGGAGTGGGCACAGGGGGGCCTTTCCCCAAATATTCTAGGGGACCTGAGGTCCCCTACTCTCCTGAACGCTGCCAGGAAGAGGGAGATGCCTCCCTTGATACCTTTGGATATATGAATAATTTGAGGAGAGTCTGCCTGGCAATGCAGACATTTAAGCCGATGATTTAGACAGCAAAAAGGAAGATACATAAAAGAAGACGTGTGGGAAATGGAAATCAGATAAGCACGAGTAAGGGTATGACGGATAAGAGGTTATGGTAAAAGGAAAGTCCTTTGGCTGCAATCTGACACCTTTGTGAAGTTGACTATAAGTAATATAAGTAGTGAATTGAGACTGATGTGAAGAACGGGCTGTGAGAGTACATTGACATGAATTGGAGTATGCCTTGAATTCATGGTGCGCGCTGAGTGACGGGTGATGTGACATGGCAAGCAGCCATGGCCAGGTGCATGTGGATTGTGGGCAGTACAAGCTCTGGGCGTGCAATGGGTTTGTGTAGGTAATGTAAGGATTTGTGAAAGGAATATTCGCTGATGTGGGTAAGAGTTGGGATGACGCGGGGAATATTCTGTCATGACGAGAGTGGGCGCAGCATGACAAGAGGATCTAAAGTACTACGTGATGGTTTGTACCTGAAACTTAGGGTTTGACTTGCACAAAGAAGATGCGAAGGATCCGGATGAGG
>CAJHUC010002798.1:0-17365 GCA_905146915.1 Ostreobium quekettii
CATCCTTTTCATACCCAAAAAGGATGGCAAGTGGAGGATGTGCATTGATTACAGGGCCTTGAACCAAATAACCATCAAGAATCGGTACCCACTGCCAAAGGTGGAAGAGTTGTTGGATCGACTTCACGGGGCAAAATATTTCACGAAGATTGATCTCTCCTCGGGTTACCATCAGATCCGAGTGAGAGAATCAGATGTACACAAGACAGCTTTCGTGAGTCGATATGGCAGTTTTGAATATCTTGTCATGCCATTCGGGTTGTGCAACGCACCAGCGACCTTCCAGAGGATCATGAATACAATTTTGAGGGAAGGCTTGGACCAGTTCGTGCTAGTGTTCCTTGATGATATTTTGATCTACAACCGGACAAAGGAGGAACACATACATCACATCAGGGAAGTTCCGACCCGCCTACGGTCGGAGAAGTTGTTTGGGAGATTAAAGAAGTGTGACTTCTTCAGAACCGAGGTGGAGTACTTGGGCTTTGATCAAGCCTTCACTGTCAAAGGTCCAAGCGATTTTGAATTGGCCGACACCAGAGAATGTTACCGACGTCCGTTCATTTTGGTATTGGGTTTTGCTCATAAGTTCATGGCGGTGGTTATTGGTAGCTTCGCGGACCTTTGTTTGGAGTGATGAAGCAGAGAAATCATTCAATCGTTTGAAGACAACCATGGTGACTGCCCCGGTTTTGCAGTTACCGGATTTCGATCGGGAGTTTGTAGTTACCACAGATGCGTCAGGGGTGTCAGTGGGTGGTATACTACAGCAGGACTTCGGCAACGGGCTGCAACCCGTTTGCTATGAGAGTAGGAAGCTCAACCCGGCCGAAACCCGGTACAGTGCATACGAGCGAGAATTACTGGGCATCACTTGGGCTGTTGGGAAATGGCGGCACTACTTGGCCAGCCGCCACTTCATCATCCAGACAGACCATGACTCATTGAAAAACCTGCCCAACCAGCCTGCAGTAAACAGGAGGGTTTGGAAATGGGTGCAGGTTCTGCAGGGCTACGATTGTGATATTGTCCACATACCAGGAAAGGACAACCCTGCAGATTTTCTGACGCGCAGAAGTATTCAGGAGTTGAGATGCATGGCAGATGTACGCGCAGAAGAGGAGTCATTGGTCCAGCGTCTTCGTCTTCATGAAAGTGACAGTGGGGAAAACGATATTCAAAAGAAACTGGACGATATATTTAAAAAGTCCAGTCCTGAAGGTGCAGTGGTGGCTGCAAGTGGGGAGCAAAATTATTTACATTCTTTATTGGTGACCAGCACCAGGATTACTCTGGAGGAAGACTTGAGGAGCTCTATAAAAGAGGGCTACAAGCAAGACAACAGATGGGCAGAAGTTTTGAACCAATTGGAATCTGCCCAAGGACGAGTCACCAGGATCGGGAATCGTGACTAACGATTGAACCATGGATTTGTGGAAATCAAATTGAAGGACAACACCGAGGACCGGCAACCTTGGAGATTGGTGGCCAGATGTGGAGGACGCCCGCAAGAAGATTATGGCAGACATACATACAATACCATATGCGGGACATCTTGGTTACCACAAGACACTCAAGAGACTACAACAGAATTTCTACTGGCCAGATCACACAGTGGATGTAAGAGACTTTGTGCTGGGATGTGAGGTCTGCCAGTCAGAGAAGAGTGTCCACAAGTTGCCAGCAGGACTCCTTCAGCCTTTGCAACTTCCAGAGGAAAAATGGAGTGATATCAGCCTCAACTTCATCATGGGTCTACCGGTCAGTGAAAGGAAAAACGATGGGATTCTCACAGTGGTAGACCGAGCTACCAAGATGGTACACTTAGTACCAGTCCAGTAGACCATCACTGCTGCTGAGACAGCTCGAGTCTACTAGGAGCAGATTGGACGACTTCACGGGATCCCCAGATCGATCGTCAGTGACCGAGATCCACGATTTGTGTCAAAGTTCTGGCAAGAATTCTGGAAGATTTTGGGTAGCAAGCTGAGGATGTCCAGCGCTCATCACCCCCAGACAGACGGACAGACAGAGGCAGCCAATAGGGTGGTGGAGCAAGTCCTCAGGTGTACAATCCATGGCAGTCAGGAAGCCGCTCACTGGGAAAAATACTTGCCCATGGTGGAGTTCGTGATCAACAGCAGCGCATCGCCATCCACGGGGTACACACCTTTCTTTCTGAACTACGGCTTTGAGCCAGTGACCTCGTTGGACCTGATTAAGGATGTGGACCAGACCAACATTGAAGGTGTCAACGTCTTTGTCAACCGAATGAAGAAGACATTCAGAATGGCGATGCAGTCAGTTCATCAAGCTCAGCAGAGGCAGAAGCGTCAGGCCGATCAGCGGCGCAGAGAACAGAGGTTTCACAGTGGGGAACAGGTGCTACTCAGTACAGAGCATCTACAGTTGAAAAATGCACCTGTACGCAAACTGAAGCGATGGTTCGTAGGACCATTTGCTGTGGTCCGTCAGGTGGGATCAGTGGCCTACGAATTGAAGCTACCAGTGGGGTGGAGGATTCACAACGTCTTTCACACCAGTTTGCTTAGACCATTCAGATCGTCCAGATGGTCATCCCCACAGGGGTCAGAGGACGCCGAGATTAAGCCAGAGGCTGATGAACCATACGAAGTAGAGAAGCTGCTGCGATGGAGATGGGCAGGACCCAGTGGCAGGAGGCACAAGGAATTTTTGGTATTATGGACAGGGTGGAGTATTGACGATGCCTCTTGGATACCGGCAGGAAATTTCACCTACGCCAGGGAGCTCCAGAAGATGATCAAGAGGGACAAGCCCGAGGAAGACACTAGTATGGGATAGTGTGCTTTCGAGGGCGAAAGCTACCCCAAGGGGGGAGTAATGTGACGTGGCTACTTGGGGTAAGGCAGTTATTTGACATTTTCTGGAGTAGGATTACGTAATTGGCCAAATCGAGTGTTATTATTGTGAGTGTTATTAAGAGCCTCCTGGTCCCAACGAGCTTTTAAACGCCCGATTCCGTTAAGAATTGACGAAGATATGGCCTTCTGAAGTCACAGTACTTAGGGCCAGGGGGTCGGGTGTGAGATGCTTGGAATTAGAGGATATTGGGTCGATCGTAGGTGAACGGTGGACGGTGACGATGTGCCCGGACGCGCACTTGTGTTGTCTTGTCTTGATGTGACTGCGATGGACCCGCGATCGGGCGTCGCGCATGCGATATGTATGCGCGCATGCGGTGAATCATTGTAACTGTTCTGGCCCACTCTCTGGCCTCCCGCGAGCCAGCGAACCACCGCCTCGCTGCGCCGCCACCTCTCGCCGACAGCAGGCCCCGGGGATCGATCCCCGTCGAGCATTGGGCCCACCGCGTGACCAAGGAAGCGACTGCCCCGGATACGCCCACCATCCGAGGTGGAGAACGCCGGCTGACCTCCAACAACCGAGCCGCAGGGCAGGGCGACCCCCACGACTCCGGAAACCAGCGGCTGCCGACGGGGCCGCAACACCACCCTCACAATCGGGTGTGGCACCTGCCGGGGGCCCATTGTTGCCACCCACGGCGTGCGCCATTGGCTGCGGGAGGCACTACAATTGTGACGGGAATGGGCGCCCACGAGCACAAATTTCCGGCGCATCCACCACGCTTCCTAGCCCCTGTGGCTCGCAGCAATGGTCGCCGACGAGGTGGCAGAATGCCCGCAGAAATGGCAAACCCACACTCCCAAGGCTTTCGTTTGTGGGCGCTCGCTTTTTGCACCTCAGGCACCTTGATTGCCGTTGATAGCCACACCTTGGAGAAGGCCAGCGCAGCCAACGCACCACGTTGCGTCGATCACCCGGCCGGCCAGCTCGCCGCTGCGCCGGATCGGGGAGTGCCAATCGGCAGCAAGCATCTTTCACAATGGCTGACGCACGACCTAGCGACGAGGAACGCTGGGTGGCCACGTTTCAGCGTTCTTGCTGGCCCCCTTGCGGCGCAAGGCTTGTTCAACATTTGTAGCAAGGTGGCCACGCGGGAAGCACTGCTGTGGCCGTAGAATTGGCACCAAAACACTCCAGGCGTCGTCCTTTCTGCGCCCGCCAGCGTGACGCACAACCATCTCGATTGGGAGCCGCGGGTGCCGGGAATGGCGGCCAGCAGTCTGCCACTCTTTCGGCTGTGTTCCCGCTCACGTTCACGCACTTATGCCATCTGCACCGGTCTAAAATGGCCGCGCGGTGCTGCGCCACGCCGCTCTCTAGCGTGCCGCCGCGCCTCGCTGCTATACGCTGCGGTTTGAAAAGCCCTTTCGTTCCTTGCTCCTTGGGCTCTCGCCTGAGCCTCGTGCTTTGCGTCCTTGCAACAGCGGTTTGTCATTGGTTTGAGGCAAACCAATTGGAGGTCGCGGCTTTCGTAACCCCAGGTCGCCCAGCTCCCGCCCCAATGCCCGCTTCGCCGCGGATGGCGGCAAACCTCGCGAGGCGCCCCGAGCAAGAGACGCTAATCGCCTATGTCAGAATTTTACCCTTCGTCCGAGGGGCGCGCAGCGGGCGCCGCGAGGCTTGCCACTGCGCGAAAAGGGCGTGTTTGAACGCCAGCGTGGCAGTGGGCCTGTTGATGTGTTGCGGGCTGCCGCCGTGCTTTGGGCTGTACTGTGGGTGGGCGTGGCTTGATTGACGGCCGAGTATTTTAAATACCGCCGGGTTAATTGTGAGGCTGAAAGAACAATTGATAAGTGATTATGTGACATATGGAGATGCATGGTGAAGTGTAGCACGGTGAATATGGTGGTGGTGTTACAGTTGCGTGTATGCGGGGCAATGGAAGGGGAATGGAACGAATGGTTCCATGAGTACGGTTACTTAACTGACACACTCATCCTGTAACGCATCTTATTACAGTCTTGCTTCCGGTGCCTGGGAGCGACCGAGCGCGGACCGAGCGCGAACGGTCAGCGCGATAATAATAATTATTATTTATAACTATAATGTCAATACAACACTAAACATACACGATTCGGCTCTCCAGAACATCACGCACCGAAGAACATCTTGATGATCTTCCAAGTCAGTTCCGTTTATTGTCTATGAATTCAACGCGAGCAGGTGGCCCTACCAAAGAATATGTGGGCACTGATGGGCAAGGCATTTCCATATCTGCAAAGCAACTATCCAGCGGGGAGACGCGCTGGCCTGTCTCCGTGTTGATACTGCGCCATGGCAATTGCGCCCTCGAGAGGGATCCTTGGATCCTCCTCCACCCCAATCTTGCAATGAAATTGGGCATAACGTCGACTCCTATAGTTAAATTGTACCCGCACACCCCATACTTCTCCATTGTTCAACCATAACTACATCTTTTGGACTGCTCCGTCCTGGTCTACGCCACCACATACACACCATCTTACTTATGCATCTTGATGCGGAGGCGGCCACAACTCACAGGACAGCGTCGCTTCAGCAAGCTGAATCTGCGATAACAATCCCAAAACAGTCTGATCATTATTCAGATAGAGTAGAGCTGCGCCGACTCCTGGCTTCGTTTCATCATATTAGCGCACTGATTGACTGGAAACACCAATGGGAAGTCCGCTGCTCGTCCTACCACAAGCTCCCCCACCCACCCACCCATGGACCCATCCCGCAAGGGTTCAACTGACTTCCAGAAGTTGCGCATTATTTGGCACCATGGACAGAAGCTGCACACATAATGAAAAAGACCATCCTGCCTTCTATTCTTTCTCCTGTTTCTGGTGCTCGCCAATCTTGAGCAACTCTGTAACATGACCCAGGGTTGGCCGTGGTGAAGTACTCTTCTCCGCATTCTCACCCTCACCACTGCCAGAGCTGCAAGCATGCCCTTGAGCAGCAACGTCGAGACCATTAGGCTTTGGACTGAAATCTTCAGGGGTCTCATGCATTAGATGGTCTGCATTGGCCCTCGATTTCTCCAAATAGGCCTGCTGCTTCTTTTCAACGACCTCCAAAAATGGCATCGAAGCCCTCTTGAGAGACGGAGGCCTGTGAGCCATGTTGGGCGCCCCTACAGATATCCGGCCAAGTGAGGGTACCTCAGACACACCCAGCAGCTTCGGATTCACAGACTTGGTCCTCCTGAGTGCGGTCTCCCCTTCACTAGAGTCACCACTGTCTTCTTTGGCCTCAGGTTCGGGTTTGGGATCCTCGAATGTTACTCTAGGCCGGCGTTTCTTGGGGACTGCACCTTCTCCTGCATCTGCCACCTCGTGGCCATCCTCTGACTTCACAGATTTCTTTGATGACATCGAAAGTCTGCTCAGCAGGGACCGTGACCTCCTCCCCAGCGATGGGGCGCTGCAGTGTTGTGACCCTTCACTATCCTCGTCCCCTGTCTTTGGCGAAGCAACCTCCTTGATGTCGGGCAGATCTATTAGAGGAATGGAGACCCTGCTCAAAAGAGTGCGTGACTTCCTCAACAGTGATGGGTGACCAGCGGAAGATGTCATTTCCACAGAAGTATGATGCCCTCCAGATGAGGTTCTCTCAAGAGAATCGCCCTGGGCCTCCTGTTTCTTTGTTTTCAACATGGCCCCCACCAACATCCCAAGTGCACTGTGTCCATGGTGCTCATCGTCTTCCTCTTGTGGTTCATGAATAACCTCCTCAGGAAGCTCATGTGCAGCCTATCAAGGAAGAAGGACAATCCGTCAGTCACTTGATGGTGGATTGTGTGGCAATCTGATGGAAAAAGATACAAATCTGCGGGTGCTTGCAAACACAGTGCTCAGACAGGGTCCCATGCTCTACAGCACACTGCGTGCCAAATTTAGACACCCCCAGATAGGAGTGCAGTGCGTTCTTCACCAGGAAATACCCATGCTCTTACTAATGGGAGCACAGCTCAACATGGCCTGCAATGTCATCCTCCGACATCAAACCTTGTCGATGTGAACCTCCTGCCACAGCACGTGCTCATGGACAATAATACCACATTTGTCCTTGTCTGGAACAGAAAAGAAGCAAAAGTAAAATCACTTGATGAGGAACAATTTGCTGGCCTACCTCTGTTGCCACAGCAGACATTTCAGACCAATGAGTTGGAATATGGGCTGCTCCAGTGCCAATCACAGATCCATTCTTATCAGTGTCTGCTGCTGCTGCTGCTGCCATTTTTGTCCCCATGGATGTCCTTCCCAGACCCATCGATGTCTTGGACAGATTCATTGATTTGGTTGCGATCGACATCCTCTCCAAGGTGCTGTGGTAGATAATGACAATGTCAGTATGAGTGAACGTTCAATAGCGCTCATCTGTGCACCACTGCTTGTGACATGAAGGAATCCCACAAAAATGCAGGATAACATCCACAACCTCGATGCCACACATTGCTGTTGGAATTGCTGACATCACGATGTTCCTGACCCTTGCAATACAAAAGCCTGCCCACTGCAGCACACGGCTTTCTGTAAGTCCAAACAGCGACACAAAATCAAACAGGTGAGCAAAACCTACTGGACCAAATGGGGCTTGATGTGGTGCTTCTTTGCTCTCTTGATAACCTTGCTTGGGCAGTGAGAGCCGGTGACCATCGTAAGTCCGTAAACAGGCAGCAGAAGAATGGAGGTGAAGAACATGACAGCGATGCCAACGATAACAAGAGACAGGGAAATCCAATTTGAGGTAAGGATGAGGTGTGGTTCAACTTCTTGCCAGAGGTTGAACAGCAAGATGGCCATCAGCAGCGAGTTCAGGAAGTAGGTGTGCTGGAACACGTGGAGCATCAAGCGTGGCCGCTTGAATGGGAACAACACAATCGAATCAGGGATCATGTACCTGCAGTGCAGAATTTTCACATTTCATTGTGAGTTGAACTGCTGCATGTGCCAGCCACCTTCTTCTGGAGCAAATAAATAAGGGAAAGGAAGCAACCAATCTTCCATCCATCAACTCTACTATAGTAAGACCAACTGAAGCTTCTCTGTTGGTCACTTAATACAGCAATGCCACTGAAGTCACTGGACGTTCTTGCTGAAGCAAATGGAAGGGCTAAGGGGGCACGGCAATGTGCCAAAGAAAGCAGGGATGGCATGTGCTGACAATCGACCACTGTAGCACTCCTCCACACTCTGCACAAGCAACTCACTCATCAGCAAATGTGCTATGAGACTCGTCTGTAGCCTTCTCCCCAAAACATCCTATGCAGCAGCACAGGCTTGGTGCATCGCTAGCCTCCGATCCAGGTTGATGGCGTCGGGTGCACCGTGGGGTAGCAATGGCATAGTAGAGGCCAGAACCCAACCTCTGGTGCTTGGCACCTTCTGATGGTCTCGTAGGATCAACAGGAACCTGGTTTAATTGGTCAGAGTAGTGACCACCGTTGCCATTGGACTGCCGCCACAGGAGCGCCGCATCACTATGCACAGCACCGGAGGAAGTGGATGCGGCATATGAGATTTCCTGGTCAGACCCAGGCAGTGACATTGTGAGGGAGTCATTCTTGGACACCATTGACTCCCTGGACTGGCGACCATCAGACGGGCATTCCTTGTAGCCCTCTCCCATAGGACTGCTCTTGTGGCTGTGGCAATATTCTGGGTGGAATGCACTGTCCCTCTGTGAAGGACCATGGACCTGCCCACGTGAATGACCAGGGACAGTATCATGGTCACAATGGTGCCCCTCAAGGTGGAGGTGGCGATGTGAATGGAATGTGTGAGATATCCCCATGGAAATCTTCTGCAAATTTCTCATGATCGGGTTCTGATGCTTGTGGTGCCCTGGTGGTGCCTTGTCTGCATACATGGTATATGCCTCGTTGCCAAGCATGAGGGCAATCGACTCCAGCTTGGTGCCGATCAGAAACGTCATCGCAACAGCCACAATGACCATCACATACACAACGAATGGAGGCATCCAGATCCAGATCGCAGCTACTGCCCACATAACCCAGTCAAGGCTGACCACCTTGGAGAACTCTTCCTCCATGGAGTTCACAAGGAACTTGTGGAAGTCGAAGCTGTTGTCCAACTGCATGCGCTCGATAAACAAGCGACGTAGGCCAAGGTACACTGACTCATCAATGTGCTGGTGAAACTGAGCAAAGAAGGAGCGGCCCCAATGGAGGCAAGCACTCGACTCGTCCAAGAGGCGGGTGTAGTCGATCTTCCTCAGCCCAGTGTGGGCACGTGCCTCCCATCTCTTCCACTGATTGACCTACAAGCCACCCACCCCAGGGTTGGCAAAAATTTTGCCAGGTCGATATTGGGAAACCTTGTGGCCAAACACAAGGTCAGTCGACACTTTGAACTCCCCATTGCAGAAAAAAGATGGCTTGCCCTCTTTCACCTTGAAGTGTGATACCGCCACCTTGCACTTGACACTGGCCACCCACCACCGCTGAGATTATCAATCTCGTGCATCGAGGCTGTGTTCTATCTCCCAAACTATGGATGGCGGAGACGAAAAGCACAAACAAGTAACACCCACCTTCCAAGCACATAAACCCATTGATACGCCGGCGTATATGATGTGCACCACGGCGAGCACAAAGATGAAGATGTGGGTCTCGTGGATGGCGCGGATTGACCAAAAGGACTCCTGACCCAGGGGGCAGGGACCGTCGCCCCCAGCGGAAGCCAGCAGCGTCCTCATCACACCACCTAGAAGCCTCCGGTTGCCAAGGTCGTCAGAAAGCAGAGCAGCATCCGTGGCAACCGCGACATCGTCTGGGGGGGTTGGCGAAGGAACCGAGGAGTCCCGGGTGTCGGCGCCAGCAATCTCGGCGTGCAATACGTCATCCATTGCGTCGTTTTGGTGGTCATCGAGGTGGCCATCTTCCGCGTGGCCCGCCTCCCTACTGCCGGCCTTGTTGCCCTCCACCTTCTTCTTGTCGCTGGACAGTTTTTTCTTCGCACCCTTTGCGTGCGTGCCATCGACGCAGATCTCCACGAGGTAATCCTGCATCGACAACTACCAGAAACGTAAGCAAGAGAAAGATTATTGAAGACGAGGCTTGGGGATACAGCTCACACCACAGTCTGTTGCATTGCCGAGGTGTTCGCGGTCAAGGCCAGCCCCCCCTGCCGGATCCCGGAACGTCGAGGCTGCAGCGCGCAAGCGTCCTCTTCCGGTGCTATTCTCAGAACACAATCCTATCAACTTGTCCATTCTTATCGAGCAATGTCGGCCTCACATTTGTTCGGTTGTTCCTGTGTTCTAATGGCGTTGTTGGATGGTACGTCTGTTGATGTTCATTTCTTCTTTATTCGGTCTGTTAGCACATGAGTTTTCCACAGCAATGCGTGTCAGCGCGAGGCCCCAGCGGGCCCCAAACAAGTGTTGCTCCATACGTCATGGATCCCATCATCAGGTATTTTCAATGTAGTCCAATTAGTACTGTGGTTTGCTACGTAAAGCGCAATGAGTACACGGATATGGTCGAAGTAGTCAGTTATATATGTGAGCTGAAAATTGCTGTCTATGGATGTCCTAGAATCTTGTGAATTAATGTAACGCGCTAAGCGCACCCGTTAGTCACACTGTTGCTTTAATCAGTGAACAACACATGCATGTCATATATTCATATGACTAGACCATGGCGACTGAATATTCAGTCGCCATTAATGGGTGAGCATGGAAAGCCGCTGAGCGTTGCTTACAAGCAAGAAACTGCAGTAGCGCTGCACATGGAACTGCAGTGACAACAAACTCATACTTGGAGCACCCACTGAGTGGCTTGGCCAGTAGCGCATTTGCACTGATTGAAGTCACCAAGTGAAAGCCAAAAAGCTTGAGGAGATATTAGGAAATCGAGCAAGTATGGCAATTGGGTATCAGTGTCGTTAGTAGTTTAGAGTGTTTTCCGACATGGTGCATTTTGGAAAGAGCAAAATACCGCCGAAAATCTCGAAAGACTGGCCTACTTGGCAAGTTCATGTACATTTCAAGACTGATTTAAAGCAAGTAAGTTGTCGTCAACTAAAGCTTCTCTCATGCATTTGGCCAAATCATGAGATTTAGGCATTTTGTATGGGTGCCGACAGAAAGTGGACAGGTTGAAGATTTAGTTGCCTATACAGGGCGCCGCCGCACAGCGTGACCTGTGAATGGCTGATTCCCTATCATGCCACTTATGTTCACAATTTTTACGGGCCAAATTGGCGACTGAAGTCAATAGGACCAATTGCGAAAACGTCTGCAATTGGGATCTGAAATGCGGATTCTCTTTTGACAGAAAACATGCAGTCGTGAACGGTCCTCAATCATTTCAAAATGGTAATTAGCAGGAAACTTGGTGCTGTAGTAGTGAGGTGGCTCAAAGGCGGGCAGCCAGGCCTGTGGTAGACCCTGAGCGAGCCCAGGAACTGCACTCTGACAAGGATGTTATTGTAGTCCCCTGAGTGAGATCACTGTCGTTTTTCTTGTGGCCTTTCATTAACTTTCATTTTATCTTGGTGGCCTATTGTGCGGTTTTCCTTTGGGCAGCGGCTTCGCTGAGCAGCGCTATGGCAGTCACTTGCCCGCTGATTCAACATGCGCACATTCAAAAGTTACGCATTGAAAGTCATTTAACCCAACCATACTAAATAGATCTTGTGCAACAATTCATAGCCAGTTGCCGTCCTCACGGGCGGAAAATGAGCCCCCTTTAAGGAATTCAGAGGGGTCCCTGACAGATTGGGCTTTTGCAAACAATCCGAGGCTCATTTCAAATTTCTGAAATGGTAGATGTCTATTGCAAAAGCATGAATTGAATCCCTTGCAGCTCAAAATTCAGTGATCAGGGTGCGAAAATACACCACCAATAGCTGAGGATGACGAAGGACACGTTTTCACCGAAACTGCAAGAGAGAGACTATAGCAGCGCGCCCAACTGATGCAAAAGACAGTATGCCTCTGTGCCCACCCGGTATTCCCTCGTGAAGCGCATCATACTACTGCTAAAGGGTTTCCCGCTGCCAAACCTGTAATATGTTGAGGGTGACTGCCGAACTGCTGGCTTGGACAACCGGCAAGCAATGCAATACAAAGATGCATGAACATAGACCAAGATTGCAGGACGAGTTGTTAGGTACATCCGTTTGGGTAGATCGGAGCAACGGACATGGTCGCATAAGGCATGCCTTATGCCTATTGATGGCGTTCATTGTCCTTTAGAGTCAATGGCGAGGACCTCGGTGCTGCACCTCCGTCTACCATATGGCATGCATGGGCTGCGCAGCCCATGCATGCCATATGGTAGACGGAGGTGCAGCACCGAGGTCCTCGCCATTGACTCTAAAGGACAATGAACGCCATCAATAGACATTTACCCATGTGTCAGAGCGGCAAATGGGCGCACAGCAATAGGCATACACTGAATTCAGCTGCCACCCAGGACTTGAGGCTTTAGCCCATCGATAAGCAAAAAGTCAAGATGACGACATGTTGTGCGTCTGTCTCCAAGACGATTGCTATAAGCCAAAGTGGGCATCAAAGGTAAAACAATGTCGAAATCAGCCAAGATGGCTTGTATGTTTGCGTAGGGTCGTTTCTTTTCTGCTTTTATGTATGATGCGTTCGACATCAGTTTCCATAGTACTTGACAGCCAAAGTGGGGATGTGACCTGTTGGGTGAGAGAGCATCAGAGAATGCATTTTGCTTTGCTGTGTGCTGACATCGGGACTAAGGTCATGAAGCTTTGTTCACCTGGTGGCGGAAGCCACACCCCTCGAACGTCTTGTTCGGTCTTGGGGCTTCCGCTGAATCTCCCAAAATATATCTTTAAGATACCTTGTCCCCACCGGCGGGGAAAAAGTGGGATGAAGCCTCGCTATAGAGCTCACTTTTCCACAGATCTGTGGAACTGCAATCGCACGGCGTCACGTGATCGCGTCCCGTGGGGTCACATTTCGCGTATCAGCCTCTGATTAGGCGATGCGACATGCCAGCACGGCCCCCCGGGTTGCTGTGACAGCTGGCCTGTGTACTCATGCTGTCCTACTCTTGTTAACGATATCGAAGGTCAGAATATTGGCGCACATTCCAACCTGCGATCGCATTGGTCTGGTCGCATATTCGGTCTCGTGAAAATCTTTCCCCTCAAACGCCGGGCAAAAATTACCTGCCTTGGCGCACGACGGGAGGCGAGCAGGGGTGGGGTTGTTGCAGGACGAAGGAAACACCGTGTGTTAACGTAATCCTGGCCCTTTTTGTGCGGAGCTACACGTAACGGTGTTGACGATTGGTGGGACAAGTGGCTGCCGCTCGTCCTTTCACTGCTTACTCATGGGGTAAGTGGTACCGCGGGTTGAGATCTTGGTGCGGTGACAGACAACTGTTGACCACGTTTTGAGTGGTGTGTCTTGTGTAAACGTACCGTCATGTGGGGAAACAGGAGCGTGGGTGGGCTGGGGAGACCGATAAGACAGAAACGCGCAGACTGTTGTTGCTGCTGGCGAGGTCTGTGAAGACTGGGGGCTGATCAATATTCTTGCACTGCGGCGCTTTGAAGACATGCCAAGTGGAACAAAACCGTCTGTGTTGGTCATAGGCGGTGGACCCGGCGGTGTTTCGGTCGCACGCCAGCTGTTCAATGTGGCGGATGTTACTGTCGTCGATCCATCACCATATTTCGAGGTTCATTGGGGTTGCTTGCGTGCAGTGGTGGAACCCGCTCTGGCCGACAGGATGCTGGTGCCTTATGAGTCAATCCCGCGGCTGGGGACGTTTGTGAACGGCAAGGTGGCGGAGCTCGGCGAAAAGTCTGCCAAGCTGTCTGACGGAACCGTCCTGGACTTTGACTATGCCGTCGTTTGCACTGGTTCGGGGTACGGCGACGCCGTGGTGAAAGCCAGGCAGGCGTCGCTGGCGGAGAGGAAGGCTACCATCCAAGGTCAGTCGAGCCGACGTTCGTTTGCCCATCACAGCGATGGCTGTTCGGGGCGCATTGCGCTGTTACCCGTAACGTGCACCACTTCTCTCCTGATGGCAGACACGTGCTCCATGACGCACAGCGTAGCAAATGCCCAACAGGCAAGCGGAGCACGGTTGAGATAATTTCAACACTGTTGCGTGGCCCTGACAAATTATTGCGCTTTATCCAGCTTTAGCCAGCTAGTTCAGGTGTGCCCTTCTATCACAGGGCCACGGCTTTTGCCTAACGATGCATATGCGAGAATGGAGCCGAATATACAAGATGGAGGCAACTGTTTTTGCTGCAAGGCTATACAAAACTGGCCCAACTGGGCATTTTGGATTTGAATGAGCATGGTCCTGCTCAAAAACTCAAAGGTGCACACAGAGAGACATGCTTGGGATCTTGCTCCTTTTCTTTCATGCCTTCTTTGTTTCTTGACATCCTTCAGTGACATGTTGACGCCATAATGGATAGCACTACTTGGACACAGGCTTCATTGTTTGTCTCTCTGCCCTTGCCAGTATTGTGACAATTTCATGTGTCCATTCGTTTGGAGTAAACCGTAGCAACACCACACGTGCTCATCACTGGCGTTTTAAGACCTTGAAAGTTGGCATGTTCAATTTGTTAGCACGCGGTTTCAGCTGCCTCAAGAGCAATTGCCAATGCAGTCTTATTTCATAATTCAACAATGGTCAGTTGCGAAATGTCCAGCTACCCCTGCATCGCCCAAGCCACGAGTTATCTGCCCAGTGGAGCACACAGTTATAGAACACTGTCACCTCTCATGTTCGGAATGGTGACCAACGTGTGTTCGAGAACTCAACTCATACTCTCCTCTTTGGCAATGGGGAGTACTCATGGTCATGGATAAAGGGTGCTTGTAAAAGAGGTTGAATGGCATTGTGTGATGTTAGCCTGGGACACTGCACCGAACTCCTCAACATGGTCCACCGGTCAGCATTTTGGTTGTTGTGCTATTTGACAGCAGCAGCACAAACAGCTTGGAGCTTTGTCCTTACACAGGTAGTGATGTGTATTTGTTGCCATGCAGATGCGTATGCGCGCATTGTGGCAGCAAAAAGCGTGTTGATTGTTGGTGGAGGCCCTGTGGGAGTGGAGCTGGCTGCAGAGATCCTGACTGACTTCCCCGGACAAAAGACAGTCACCTTGGTCACCAGCCAAGATACTCTTCTTGCGGGCAATGCACCTCGATTGGGAACCAAGGCTAAGCAATGGCTTGAGTCGAGGGGCTGCAAGCTCATTCTGGGGGAGCGGGTGAGCAAGGGGCCACCCTTCACACTGGAAAATAGTGGAGAGACTCTGGCAGCTGATGTCGTGTTCTGGTGCACTGGCACCAAGAAGACCACCGAGTACATGGTTGCAAACTTTCAGAATATGTTGGACGACTCTGGCCTCGTCAAGGTCGATGAATTCCTGCGTGTGGAGGGCAAGGAGCACATTTTTGCAGTTGGGGATTGCAACAATGTGAAGGAGACCAAGCTAGGGTACCTGGCAATGGCACAAGGAGCAGCTGTTGCAAAGAGCATTCAGGCCATCATCAAGAAAGGCTCTGGCCAGCCCAAATTGCAGAAATGGGTCCCTGGCAAGGGAATTGACCTGATGGTAGTCACCTTTGGCAGAAAAATGGCCTACATGCAAGTAAAAGGAATTGTTTTTGGAGGTTTTCTGCCAACGAAGCTGAAATGCAAGGATGTCTTTGTTGGAAAAACACGAAAGGATATTGGAATGCAAGCCTGATGTGTCTTATTGAAGCAGTAGATTTGTGGCCGAGATATGGAGTCCACACATGAATCCCATGCTGATCTCAAATGCCTCCTTTCCCCTTTCTCTGCGGCATGATGGGTGGTTGAACAGTCCGGCAACGAAAGTTCAGGGCAGGTTTGAACTGGAATTGGCGATATTCCAGCCATCTAAGCATTGGAGGCAAGGCAGATATCGATGCAGGGGACTGCATTGCATGGTGGTAGTGGCACCCAGTTTCCCTGATCTCGTGCTTGCTCGGTCACTTGACACGTGGTCGGTGCCTCTGGAATCTTGCTTTAGCAGGAGAATGGTGTTTGACTATCTTGTTTCCAATTGAGAAGTAGAACCGGAGAAGTTGCTTGTGCATACCCGGCCGGCAAGTATCCCGTGGGTCGGTGCATGAAGACCCCATTACCGGCCTGGGCACCCGTGTAATAGGATTAGTAAGATCCAACAAAGATCTCTGTGGAGCAATGTGCGATAAAATTGTGTTACCGATGCAATAGTATCACACATAGTTCAGACAACATCAATGTTGACAGTTTCCTCTGAGAAAACTGATAGAATTCCAAGATGAAGTTTCAATTCGCAGTTCCGCACTGAATATGCACTACCTTGCAAATACAAAACTTGAACCAACGTATTTCTTCCGTTCAGCCTTGCCGTACAATGTCCAAATAGTGGCTGCTTTTGTCCAAACTGCTCTGGACACCTTGCCTGAATTATTGCACATTTTGGTCCAAAATTTGCCAGATACAAAATGTGGTGGAGCGAAAGCCCACAGCAGGCCGTTAGCTCTTTACGTTCCACCGCTCTCCCAGCACACCCACTGCATACCCCCAGTTGGAAGGTCCCAAATGATCACCCCTTTGTGCCACAAAGGTACGATAATTTGGGAAGTCCCAACCTCACCAACAAGCACCTCCTTGCGAATTTTCTGTTCCATGTTTGGGCGGCAGCTTCCACCTAGATGGTTGTGATTTTGGCATTAGTATTTTGTGGTGGCCTGTCCTGGCCTTGGAGGGCACGATACTTGCTGGCTTACAAACTTGGGAACGGCGCAGCGGGAGAACGCGTGGAGTTGCAATGTGGCACTTTGCCAATCGTATCATGTAAGGCAACGAACCGGCGCATCGCCATCACCAGGATGATGACTCAACTTTGCAACGTGGTGGACAATTGGCGCATACCATGATATTCCACCGCTTAGAATTATGGAGAACTCGCGTCCAACAATGGGAGGTCATCAGTTTCTTTGTTTCCAAATCAGGTCCAACTGGCGTTGTTCTTGTCGGGCATTGTCCGAATTCGGGCACATTCCAACGTTTTAGCAGGACAAATTGCTCGAATTGGTTTCCTTGCCGTTGTGGGCAGGCTATGTCAAATCTAATTCTGATGCAAATTGTTAGTTGGACATAAATAGTAAGCGTGCCCCCAGTAGCTGCGACATGTGAATGCATTGTCATGGCGGCAGGAGCGCCTGGGTGCTGGTGGGATAGCGCATGACTAAGGGGATAAAGAAGGAGGGGGTCCGGGACACCTTTGGTGCCATGCGCCATGTGCGCGTGATCATTTTTTTGTATTACGCATGCAGCAGTTATGATGTTTGCGTTACAAAGCATGGGTGGGGAGCTCCGCGACAAGTGCTGTGTGTACCCTTGACCGCTGACTGGCAAGCGGGGGAGGTGCAGCGGGCAGCATGAACCCAGGCAGCGCTTGGGCGAGTGGCCGGCGGTGGCGTTTGCCATCGCCTATGG
>CAJHUC010002799.1:0-38883 GCA_905146915.1 Ostreobium quekettii
GGAACAGCAACAATGCGAAATTCAGTGCTTGCGCAACCAGAGCGTTACTTGGCCAAGGGCGTTCACGTCAAAGGTTTGAGGTTTACCTATGCATCCACTGAGAGATCGAACAGGAAGCTGTTATGCAAGCACAACAGCTTTGTTGAGAAAACAGAAATTTCTCATTCTCTAGCAAACCCTACGTGCTTTTAGACTGTGCACCCCATCGTCAGTATGTTGTTATGAAGCCATCAGAAAAGCAGCAAGTGAACCACAGAACAAGGAATGCATTCCACTGACCCGCATCCCATTAGCTGTGGTAACATTCTATGTTTTGCCCATGTGTGCAAGTAACGCAACATGTACAGAACTCGATCCTGCGTTTCATATGTTCTTTCAATGCTTGCGAATGCAACTGTGCAAGTCATGCACACAAACCCCTGATCATCCCAGAAGATTCTCACACTCTCCGACTCATCTCAGCCACCCAAGCACAAGAACTTATGATGGCTGCATCCACCACACCTACCTGTTTCTGAAAATGCAAGTGCCGGACCCAATATGCATGCAGATTGATAAACTATTACCTGCAGTATGCAACAGAGTCCAAGATATCTCTGCTAAGCGGGAGTGCCCATTACAGCACATGCCTTCTTCATGTACTTCATACAACACTTCATCATCAACCACAACTAGTCACGGCACAAATGGCCTCCATCTTGGAAAAGTGTAGAGCGTGGAGACGGCCAGGAAGGCAAGAGTCACCCCTCCTGTGGAGCCTCCAATGTCTCACCTGATACTTTGTGACTCGCTTGTCTCTTTTCTTCACAAAGGAGGCCAGCTGCCGTACTGATTCAGTGAACTCCCTTTTTGCCAATTTCCTCAGCTTCTTGTTTTCTTCCTCCATCAACCTTCTTACCTGCAAAGGAATGTCACAAAGCTTGCTGCATACATGCCCACTCAACTCACTCCCTATTGTACACATTCTCCATCAAGTTCAACAACTGCCCTTCCAAATTGAGCGAAAGACATGCATCAACCAGATCACGATTCACATCCAGTGCTGTTTTTTTGGCACCAACAATTTTTGAAGTTGCCATAGCTAGGCGATGCAGGGCAAACACAGCTGATCAGCACAGCAACAGGACATACAGAAAACGAATTTAAAATTGCTTGTCGCATACTGTTCCCGTCGATCCTGTTGAACACTCAATGTGGAGTACCTTTCTGTTAGGGGCAGTTCCAGTGTGATATTCATCCATCCACGCAAAGTCCTGAACTGTTGTGAAGTTGAGCCAGGATGCATAGAATGCCTGCACAGACTTCCATTCCGTCTCTGAATTCCCGAACTCGGGGAAATCATCCAGCTCTCGCAGGTCCTCCTGCACACTCCTTTGCCTGTACGCATCAACTTCCATGGCAGCAAGCTTGCTGAAAACCTCAGCATAGACAAAATAGAATCCCTGCAAATGCAACAACCAAAAAGGGGTAAGGGGACATGGATAGCAGTGAAACGTCCCTGCAGATAACCTTCACACTGATTCTATTCCAGTTGTTCTTCCAGCCAGCACTGACTTCATTCAGCAAAGGATTCATTTGTATGACAAGACAGTCATTCAGTGCTGTCAGGGACAACTTTCAGCTTCTGTGCTGACCCTTGGGTTCAGCTCTGAAAGAACACTGCCTCCATTGTCAGTGCACAAAGCTACCATTCCTTTTGCCAGAAAGGTCACCACAACAGTGCTTTTCTGTTTGAAACAAGGGCATCTGTTATTAACAATATGTTGAATGCAGAGCCACAGCACACCGCAGAGATGTTCCGTGAGCACCAGTAGATGCCAACCCGACTGTCGATGGTTGTTGCGTCTACTGCTGCTACAAAGAACGATTCTGCACAACCCAATTGCAGTTTGAGTCGTGTGCAGCCTACAACTGAATTGTGTCTGAATTGCAGCAACTAAAGTCCACAACACCAAACTGTTTATCACAGCACAGCACCCAGCAAAACAAGGCCAACCTTGGGTCCATCGTGGTAGCCGTTGTAACATCTGTTGCTGAAGAACTGGTAGAGGTTCACATCACGGGGACGAGCAGACGAACCAGAGAAGTCACCCGAAAAGCTCCCACCACCCTGATACTGCTGGTCAGAGCGCAAGATGGCATCGCGGTGATTATCATACCTGCAAGGTTTCCTGCTGTTTAGTGAATGGATGTAGGCTACTGAAAGAGGGATGTGGGACATGAAGATTAGAATGCAGCGTGTCCCTCGCCAGTAAGTTCCCAACGCATGCACAGTGCAGAAGCTCATTCCTGAAACGGCAGCAACATCGCTCCAGCAGGTTGAAACCCACCGCCACGCAAGGGAAAAGAACAGCTATCATCAATTCATTCAATGGCAGGACATGAGCAGGATTCACATTGCCCGTGTGAACACACCACTTTGGCTGCTCTGAGCAAGTTATTTCCAGATGCTTGAGAATGTTGCGATTGAACAAGTGGATGGCAATCAACCATAAATGAAAGGCAAAGAACCTGCGCGACCCAAATGTCGCCAACCCTTGTGCTGGTGTAGATGCTCTAAGCCAATGGTTTCCAGAGCATTCTGACACCGTTTAATACAAGACACTGGTAGACGGCAAGTGCGGCCACCACTGCAAGGGGGGAATACCAGCCAGTGAGTCAAGGAGCAACTGTCTGCAGTGTATGTTGCACCACAGAATCAGATGGAGGTTTTCTGTGAGAGTTGCAAAATGTACATATATTGTATGCACTAATACTGCTTGCAGAGTCTCCAATCCTGCCATCGCTAAATTTCACCAGCAATTTAGTTATTGTGCGGAGGAGAAGAGACCAAGATAGAATGCAAGGTGATAGGGGTGAGCGCTGAGTTCTCCAAGACTGCTCCACGGATTCCCAGCCCCACTATCTATTCAGTTTTCACGGATGCAAAGCCAACTGACCATGCCCTCTCATGCTTGTCGCTGAGGATTTCATAAGCATTCTGTATTTCCTTGAACCTCTCCTCTGCTTCCTCTTTTCTGTTCTGATTCTTATCTGCAAAAGAAGCACCAAAGTAGCCATCATTATTTGCTCTCAGCACCGCCAACCCTTCTGGCGAGCCGTCTGCAGAACGGACTTCAACACTAGTGACATCGCCTGAAGGGGGTACAAGTGCATTGCCATAACATTTTGGCCCTTGCTATCAAGATGGAGACAATCATCAATATGTGCTGCAGTTCACCAGCACGCACGAATTACAAAGCTCGTTCAATTGTCCTGCACAGTGCCAAACGCGGCAATGGAGACCTCACACATCCTCTTGCATTCAGAAACTTGTCATCTCTACGAGCATGTGGCCATTACTCTGACACACTTGTTCTCTCAGGAGGGTGCCCGGCTCTGCTCCTTCGTTTGCAAACATCGAATTCGCATCCAGGTGGCTGCCGAATCAATCAATCACTCCCAAAGATTGAAGGAACACACCATGCGAGAGAATGCTAGACAATGGACGATATGCTGCTCACATACGAAATAAAGCAATCTGAGCAGAGCATCGACTCGGCACCCCGATTCACGAGGCCAAAGCTTTGCAGATGAAACAGCGAAGTTCCATAACGCGCGCCGGCTTCTGCCGAGCTTCCCCGCGCAATCCAACCGCCAATCAACCATCCCAGGCCAGCTGTGACGAACCCGCGGCATCCCATCCCCCCGCTTGTTCAATTCAGAGCCCCATGGACTTGCGCTCCAGAGATGGATCGCTCACAGAGGCACCCGATTTGAGAATGCCGTTTGCCTTGTAGGCTCATGCCGACAAAGCGGCCGCCAGCTGCTTGCCTGGATGCCACACAAGCGCCTGTTTCCGATACACTTTGCGTATGGTCTCATCGTCTGCGTCCCTGGCGACGCCCAGCACTTCGTACAGACACTTCATGTTGGGGAGCAGAGGCGTGGAACGACCGCCACCCTGCGGCGAGTTGGTCCAAGATTCACGGGCCAATGGTTTAAACCTCTCCTGCGTCGTCCATCGGAAAGCAGCGGCTTGACGTAGTGGAAAGGACATAATTTTTTGTTTTATTGTGAGGCCCAAAAATCTTTCCATCACAGTGGGGCATGAAGTCTCAAAGCCGGCCCCTGAATCAGAAAGGGAAAATGACAAAAGGGGGTCCTCTGTGAGATATCTTGACAAAAGGGGGTCCTTTGTGACAAAAGGGGGTCCTCTGCAAGGTTGCATTTGACAAAAAGGGGTCCTCCGACAGTCCCCCGTACATTAGACGCATTGCTAGACCGGCGCCAGACCGGACCATGGTCCTACTAGGGGCGACCCCTTTGGGAGGGCGCTATAGCGATTGGGGCATAAAGGGGATTCGCAGCAATAGGGGTTGCCGGGGAGATTGTTACGCATGAAGGCCTCATGTGGGGACACACTACTACAGTCTCCTGGTGTGAGGGATGCCCTGCCCAAAACATAGTAACAACGCCTGAACCGGACCACAGACTACTATACAATATGGGAGTAGGCCGGGGTGGCTCCGCCTAGGTCCTTGTAAGGACCTAGGTGCCCGGCGAGGCGGGTCCATAGTTTAAACAGCGCAGGCGCCCAACACTAACAATCTTCACGAATCATTTGGTTTCGCAGCCACTTGGGGGTGGCTCGCATACTTTCGCTGGGCAAGGAGAGGACAACATTTGGAGATTCCGTCCCCGGTCTTCCTCATGGAGGCTGAGGAACTGACCCTGTAGCCCGTGAGGGCCAGGCCGATGATGTGGCCGAGTGCACAGCCAGAGATAGCAAACCAGCTGAGGAGGCGGGTGTTGTGGAGGTATCCCATGAGGGACGGTTGGAAGATGAGGGACCAGTCCAGGAAGACACACCAGAACCATCCGCTAGTCGATCGCAGGCTGAGGAGCAGGACCAGCTGATGAAAGAAGCAGGGGAAGTCCCCTTAGCCGAGACGGGCGCAATTGTGGCGTTTCTCCAAGCTCTGGGAATAATATAGCTATTGGAGAAGATGGCGGTGACAGTGGCTGCCAAGGCACAATAGAAGTGGCCATACTTGGGTGCCATCCAGTCCGTTAAGTCCGGTCCGTAAAACTGAGTGTGATATTCGTCCGGTAATATCCGGTCCGCTATTTGCCGTATTGCCGTCCGCAGAATCCGGCTCTCACTTTTTCTTCACGGTTATTTGCCATTAAGTTAACGGATGACGTGGGCGGCGTCCAGTCCGCAACAAAATATCCGTTGATTAATAATTTTGGTCCGTTATTACCCACAGGTACTTGCTTTCCAGCCACGGCAAGGTCAAGGCGAAGTTGCCAAGGGGTTTCCATTTTGCAACAACTCGAATTATGTTGGTTGCATGCTTGATAAATTTGTGTGGGCGTCTTCCAGGTCATGTATTCTGCGGTTTGTAATACATGGAGTGATTTGGAGAACTGAACAACACACAAGCCATGTGTAAAGTTCCAGTGTATGCATGCAATCCTGCACCACTTGCTACGGCTGGTACTGCTGCGTAGTACGTAGTGCGTACCACACTCCCATTGCAAGTCTTCCCGGCCATTCCAGCAAGGGTTCGGCATAGTTGTAATACCAAACGCGGACACACACACACCCACATCACCTGAGGCAGGTGGCAAAGAGGGTTCACATCTGAACACAGTTGAGCCACTCAACATACTTGGGAATGGGTGATACGTATCACATATAACGATGGGTTGCTGCGGCGGTACTCCACAGTTTCCACGCCAGGGCAGCGAGTGTAAAGCCCATCCACCAATTGCACTATTCGACTGGACACATTTCTCATAGAAAATCTATTCTATCTATATGATACCCTAGGTTCATCCACCATTCCAACATAGTACGTCGAAGTTCAACAGTTCAACATACATGAAAATGGGCAACGAATAGTACGAGTCGTGATTTGTTATCTACCATCTTTGCCTATCGCACCCTCGTGGCAGCGGTACTCCAAAAGTTTCCATGCCAGGGCAGCGACTGTAAAGTCTATCCACCAATCGCAGTACTTGTTGGGACGCATTTCTTGAATAAAATTTTCTTCTATCTATATGATACCCAAAGTTCATCCACCACTCCATGCCATGCGCGTGGACTGCTTTGCTGTAGTTAGTGTTTGCTGTTGCTTGTGTGGAGTCCGCACATCAACAGCCGTGGCAAGTGGTTCGGGGTTGGTCAGACGCCTTCTCTTGGCCCTGCGCTGTGGCACATCCTCCACCACAACGACACTCAAACTTGGCGATGCACCTCCAAGCGAATCAGTGTCCACAGAGCTCAAGACACCCCTCCCAGCAGCAACATCATGTGCGTCTGAGACTCCTCGCTTAGCAACAAATGCTGCGAGGTCAACGCCACCATCGCCGCCAACAGAGCCTGGCGCACACGTCCATTGCATAAATAACTGAGGCAATATATATTCGACGATGGATTTCAGATGTTACAAGGACGGTCTGAGGACACTTTCTTCTGTGAAATAAAGGTAGAAAAGCGTCTCACAACCATGGACTGTTCAGCGAATGTCACCTTCCTCGCCGGTGGCAGGCGGTACTTGGACTTCACCTCACAATCAGACAAGTTGTTTTGTTAAAAAAACTAATCCCCATCGGAGGAAGTCTCCGTGTCACTCCCTGTCGGGAGGCCGGAGTCCATGACATTGAACTCCCACCCAACCTATTAAAAAAATCGTCTTCAAGGAGTCTTTTTTCTGTGGCGTCTTAGCGACGGTTGGGTTATTCTATATTTTCTGCTAATAGACTTGTACCCCACCATGTGCTCCCCCCGGTGAAGCACCAAATCTATGATAGCCGCGCACTGACGTGTTTTATAAGCAGCCTGGCGATTCCTATCCATTTGTTTGCGTTCCTGCCTGCGACGCTTGTGCCATTCTCCCCAAGGCGGGGGGGGTTCTGTCTCTCGTGTTCTTCCTTTCGCAACCGTGCCCCTTCTGCCCCCCCCCAATGCATTATTAATGTATCCGCTTACGGCGGCTAATCGGGCCTGGTCCTTGGGGGCGAGGTGGTCTTGTATGGGCCGCCACACCCCCGAGGGCAGGCCACCCAACCCCGCTTCTTGTATTTCCTCTAATCTATCTGCTAGAGCTTCCCTATCGCGCTGAGCTTCCCTATCGCGCGCAGCTTCTATCCGCCGCCTGACTTTCACCCCTGCACGTCTCCTTCCCCCCTTCCTGTTGTGTCTGTGCCGGCGCTTTCGACCATCCTTGTAACGTTGGCCCCTGTTCAGAGGCCGCTTCCGACCTAACACAGAAACAGAATACAGTGTTTCCCCAGCCACGTGATGGCAGGTACTGCCACATACTGGTGGTACCACCAAAGCAAAGACAATAGGTATTGTAGGGAAATGCAACACGCCCTGTACAATGCACGGCCCCCTGAAAGGGACGAAGTGCTGAGGTTTCCCCAATCAGGTGATGGCGGGTACTGCCAAATAATGGTGGTGGCACCTACGCAAAGAAAGACGATGGGTATTGCAAGGACAATTCGTGCATGTTGTACATTGCATGGCTACATGGAAGGAACGAACTACCAAGGTTTCCCCAGCCAGGTGATGGCGGGTACTGCCGCAAAATGGTCATGCCACATAAGGAAAAACAGGCGATGCACAGAGGTACACGTCCACCGCACCTACACGTCCATCATGTTCAAGGCGCCTCTGCTTGCTTTCCGTTTCAGTATTGGTAGCGCCTGAGGATTCTGTGAATACAGTAACACAGGTGGTGAGGGTCGCAGGCAAAATCCCGGAGTGAAGTCAATCCCCGGCCATGATCTTCCCACCCGGCCATGTGCCACCAGGTTGGTGGCCATGTGCCACCCCCCATGGCCCGGAATTTCCCGCCACAGCAGGCGGTACTGAGGGCATTGCCCTGGCCACAAAGCAGGATAGCGCGCTATGCTTGTGCATCACCGGCGGATTGAATCCGGCCACACACAGGTTTTCAGCCAACAGGTCATCCGAGACCCCCCTTCCCCCGCGCGGCCCGGCATTTCCCGCCATGGCGGTGGTACTAATGGCGTCCCCTTGCCTTGCCTGTGCTGCGGCTTGCCTTGCCTGTGCCGCGGTATGCCTCACCTGGTGGGTCCATGACCCAAGCGTGGGGCGGCAGGCGTTGGAGACAGCGGATGGCAACAGGAGGGCAACAAAATATGTGTGCAGTCACAGCCAACGTCCGCTGTATGTGGACCCTGGCTGAGCCACGCTGGCAATCAACCCGATCCCCAGATTTGGAAATCAGTACTTACTGCCTGGGCTCTGCTGTCATCCGCTGATTCGGTACACACGTCCGCTGTCATCCGCTAGATTAGCGGATGGGGTACGTGGCTTCCGGTTCATAAGAGAATATCCATTAACACCCAAGCGGAATCCGCAGAGTCCGCTGATTGGGGCCAGCCGTCCGCTGCCATCCGTGCCACATCAGCAACAGAGAGGGCGTGGTCCGCTGAATTAACGGATATTAGCAGACGGCAGCCCCCGTCCGCTATTAACGGATCCGGGTGGCCACCTCTAAGGCACAAAAGGCCCGCAATCGGGAGGCGGTAGCCCGGATCGCGCTTCTTGAGATCGAGGCCGCTGTAGCTCAGTAGGAGGCATGCCATCATGAAGTTCCCTTTAGAAAGGCACGAGAGCAGAGCAAGGAAACTGAAGCTACCAAGGCCTCCACCTAGGAGGAGGTGGGCCAGCTAAGCGATCGCCTCCTAAGGGAGAAGCAAAAGACCCACGAGCAGCATAAAGAGTTGGAGCGCTCGCAAGCTTCGCCGGCTCCCATACAACCTAAGAGGGCACCCAGTCCGACTGGGCCGGGACCATCATTGCCAAGCATTGCAAAAACAGCTAGAGAATGGCAAGTGGCCAGCCAAACCGAGGTGAAGAGAAAGAGCCCTTCACGAGGTGAGCTTCGCCCATAGCCTGGGATAAGTACACAAGCAGCCCATCGGCCATTGTTCATAAACCTCGGGTTAAATTAGAGGTGCATGCAAAGACACCTAGTGATGAGGAGCAACTCAATGGGGACTCTTTGACAAAGAGCGCCCGTAGGGTGTGTGACCCGAGTCTTAGCAGATCTGAAAGCCCAGAATAGAACTTGCACAGGCCGGTGTTGCCAAAATAGGGTCCGCAATACGATACTCGAGTGTTGGAATTCCAACCGGACCCCATACCACAGTACAGTAGGCCGCAGAAGTGCGGAGCCATGTGGACCAAGTTTCATACTGAATGGCTCGCTTATATGATGAAGGTTGGAGAATAACCTCAGAAAGGTTTGGGATGCACCTCACCACTACGAAGTTGATTAAAATTTAGCAATAGTATGGCCCAGGCATGGCAGATCAGATTGCCAGGGATGATCCCAACTAACCAGAGAAGATGGCCTTTGCACTCATGCATATTTTTGAGCCATGGGATCAAAGTGATGGCAACCCCAAGAGGCCCAATCCGAATGAACCTCACCATCGATGGGAGGAAATTTGGGAACTTTCTTTCTCTTCTTGTGCCTCCCCTTTGATTGTGGATATGTTAAAGGGGGTGCAAGTTCATTGCATGGAGAAGGAACGTTGGTATGCCCGCAACTGGAAATGGTTTGCTCATGTGCAGCAACTCGATAAGTGTAAAGCTCATAAAGACCAAGATCATAGAGAGAAAAAAGCTCTTAGACGTGAATGGGATAAGCAATTGGATCCCAATAAATATGAGCAAAAGCGGGTGAGGAAATGCCAACGCAGGGCTAAGGTCCAATGGTTCCTTCATGCAGGTAGTAGCCAAAAGGTGCAGTGCGTTGAGTCTGTGAACTTGGTTGATGAATTGGACCCAGATAAGACCCGATAAGTATAAGCAAAAGTGGGCGAGGAAACGTCAACGCAGGGCTAAGGTCCAATGGTTCCTTCATGCAGGCGGTAGCCAAAAGGTGCAGTGCGTTGAGTCCATGAACTTGGTTGATGAGTTGGACCCAGCGGTGCAAGCCAAAGCATTGGAGTAGCTTAAGAAAGCACCTAAGCGCAAGGTACCCCGTGGAGTAGAATTGACTACCAAGACAACCCTATGGGCCAACGAGTTGAGCAGTGCAGTTAGTGGGGTGAACCGGCCCACCAGATTTAGCAAACCACAACCTTCTATGAAGGCCAAGCAACCCCAAGAAGCAAAGAAGAAGCAACCACGTAAAACCCCTGGTGCAGCTCCACTGGAGCTGTGGTGTAAAGCACAAGGGGTAGTGTGTTTTCTTGATTATGAGTATCTGGGATATACAATAAATATTAAAAGACAATCTCATTCCTTAGTTGAGCTTACTAGGAACCCATAGGTTCTTGAATCAGGCTATTCGGACTTAACCCGGCCCCTTACTGGAATCATATTTTGCGTGACTCAGACATAGTACTGTGCAAAGCACTATGATGGGGCGTTCGTGCCTCTGGGCCAAACCAAAGGCGGGGGAAATAGCAACGGGTGAGCGGCTGGCAGCGCCCTCATAGGTGAGGGACTGCAGAAGCAAGCCAAGGACTTTAGCACGTGGGATTGAGCTGGGATGCCTTGCGGTGACCGAAACGCACATGGTGCAGGCTGGCATGGGAGAGCTTGAGTGGGGCTGGCAATCAGCCAATCGATGTGTCCAGTGAGGGCCCGTATATCCAATAACCATCCAACACCATTGTTGTCTTTTGTACAACCATCAAATCCACAACACGTCTAGCCCCACTAAAGCTTATTTAATTATAGTTTTAGGACGAGTTCAAGGACTAGCCTGCAAGGGGCTGGCAAGCATGATAGTGTTTGTTGAAGAATGTGCTTTCAATACACACCCACTGATGTTTGCAAACACTCTCCAAAGACTATCTGCATATGGGACAATATTCAAATATTTCATCACTAAGACTTTCTCTCTAGTGCCCGTATGCTCATAGTTGTAGCCTCCGTAACTCAAGTTTTGGGAGACTAAAGCACAAACAAGAAAGTCAAACGCATGCCACTTAGTAGTAGCAATGAATGCAATTTCTCTCTTTAATAACAAGATATACCTCTAGATGTTATGCCTCCATTCCTGCATATGCATGCAGAACACGCAGCCGAGGGCAAGCGAACACGAGTCTCTTCTCTTGGCAGTTTCTCAGCATAGTGGCGTAGCCCTCAATGACAGGACCTGGTCCATCGGCCTGGGATCTGGCCTCGATCGCCACAGCATTGCCAACGCCGATATGGGTTTCAAGATCCATGGCAATGGCGACAGGGGCGTTTAGGTGTAGTGGAAGCAAACGAAGAGGGCGCCACCCCGAGCTCGTCCATGATCAGGCCTAGCATATTGCCAATGACTTAGGCATAGGGACACACGTTGCAAGTGGCCAGGCCCGTGAAGATGACAAATACGTCGATGAGGCCAAACTCAAGCTTTGGCAATTGTGCATGTATGGTTGTGACTGCGGACGCGCTGCCTAAACAGAAACCTAGCCCTTCCACCTGTGCCAGTGCGGTGCCGTCCAGGAGGGCTGCGTCGATTGCGCTGGCGCCTTCCTCCAGTAGCAAGAATAGCGATGGACCCAGCCAAGCCATACTTCAAGGTGCGCATCATGAGAAGGCCAAGCCAGGGCCGATCGTGTGTGCTATGTTGCAGGGCCACTGAATGCATGTGTGTGTGCTTGTGTGGTAGTTGTAGGGCAATTCAGGTGCGTATGTTTGTTTGTTTACGTGTGTGGGGGGGTGTGATTCAAAGGAGATGGCCGAGGGTCTAATTTTTTGTTGTGGTTGCATGTCTAGGCGGCCAGGGCCGAGCCATGACATGCGCAAGCTTCTTGTCCTCCACTCAACACACCACACAAGGCCCTTTGCCTTCCTACACATGAGGCACGCAGCCAAGCCACAAGCCAAATTCCAGCTGCCATCGTTATGGAACAAAAATTGTGGAGGGGGGGAATGACCAAGCACAACCACACACTCTAAAAAAGGCACATGCATGCAACTGCGTGCGTGATGGGGGATCCCATGGCCCTCCGCCCATGACCCATCCCAGCTCGCGAGGCACAGGGCGTCAGCTAGAACAACGGGACGTTGTCCTTGAAGGCAACAAAACACCACAAAATTGGTCGCCCAATCGGGCCACCATGCGCCGCATCGGTTGCCAACGCAAGGAGCCGCTCCCAATGCGCCAACCCACCCCACCTGAACCTGGCGAGCGCGTCAAGCTCGCCACCCCGATCGGGGTCTGAAACGCTGCCCGACATCCACGGAGTCTGATGTCAGATGGGGCGTTCCGATGGTACATGCCGACACCGAGCGCCCCAAAACTATCTCCTGCTCCGATGCATTGGAGCCCGACATTGGACACGCGTCATCCAAAGATTCCATAACCACAGTGAAACCTAACGCCCAACAGCCCAATTCCCGTCTCTGTCACTATCTCCGTGTCCGTCGTGTGGATCAAGAACAATCTGTGTCAATATTGTGGCGAATTTTTATGTGCACCGCGCTACGGCAGGGCCCTTTCTGGACCGGTCGGAAGTTCTTACTTGCAGTGGTTTTGTTTTCAGCGCACTCATCACCCGTTGTTTAGAACGCTCCAAAAGTACTTTAAGGAGCTGAGAGAGCACCATAAACCTTCCGCAAGGGACTGAATTTCTTGTGCGTGGGCGATTTAGTCGTGGGACGCTGAAGTAGGAGCCACATGACGAAACAACGAAGGGCCATACCTATGTATACTCTACAACAATCCCTTGCAAGCAACTATTGCCTCATTTGATCATGTACCAACCAATTCATGAAGAAATTATTCACAATCAAAAGCACACGTCAGTTCGGGCCGAATCCGTCACACAGTGTGCGGCATCAACAAATACCCCCGCACACAGAGGAGATTCTCATGCCTGTGTGAGAGATCTTCAAGTACGGTTGCATGCCGAAAGGGCATTCTCTTGCACTTCGTTGTGATGAAAAGGCAGTTGCATGGGTGGAAGTTCCCCCCAAAGGCCGGTCGCGTCAAAATAAGCATGATGCAGATTTGGCTGTACTCGATGGTGTAGGAATGCGCCCGCAATGTGCGACTGTACTTGCAGCATATATAACATTCTTCCATGATGGAAGATTGGTCATCGGCACGCCTGTTCTGCAGTGGCACGAGGTTGAAGGCCACAATTCCTGAAGGAATTTCCTTCGCTTCCTGTAATTCTCCACTGAATGTTCGTTGCACATTGCTGTTGGGATGACGGCACTCACAGACTTTATATGAACAAGTCAGCATGATGCGTCGCAAAAGGCTCAGTACCCGTCCACACAACGTGGATTCGATTCCTTGGACCAATTTCCGCCATTACAAGACCATGCCATGCTCGAACCTTGCCACAAGTACAGTGCATTTGCCATGTACGATTCGTGTCCCAGTCCACCAAGCACTGCCTCTGTAGTTGACTTCATATATTTTCCCCCATGTGAGCCGCAAGTTCCCACAGTGATTGCTCAGTCCTACAACTGAAATAAGTAATTGACCGGTGAATAAACTTAATCTTTACCCCAGCCTCCAGTACCAGGGCGTTCCTACCCCCTGCAGGCCCCCAAAACTATGGCTTCCGTTCTTTACTGCTCTCGTCTCCTGCCGCCTATTTGGGTAGTCAAATAGTAGTCGCTTTACCCGCAATATTGCAATTAATTGCCAGCCAGCAATTTGGGTCTTTGCGGTATTCCTTTACTTGGGAAAGTCAGTTTGAGATCTCTGAAGCATTCCTTTACTTGAGAAAGTCAGCATGACAAGACAGAAAAGGTGCAAGGCCAGCTCCGGGGAGTGAAATCAATGCCTAGTTGTAGCGTGAGCCACCGCAAGAGCTTTTGGCATCAACGTGCAAGTCCCAACTCCAATAATCGAAACCAAAGGCGCCGTATCCCTCTACGTGCTGCCTGTTCGATTGACTTCACAATTCCGCCCCTGTGCAAACCGCAGCTCCTCACAGTGGTTCCTCAGCCGTGTAACTAAAATAACTAATCGGCTGGTGAACAAACTGTGAGAGTGCCAGTTGCGATAGGCAGGCTGCATTGCGGGGTGTGCGTATCCTGGCTAGGGTGTGCCTATCCCAGCCAGGGTGTGCCTATCCCTGCAGTCTCCACAACTGCTGCATCCATTTATTGCCGCTCCACTTTCCTGCCAATCTTCTGAATAGCTATGAGCTGGTCGCTGTGTCCGCCATTGCCACTCAGCAATTTGGCTTCCTGAGTAGTCTGGGCAGAATCCGCTGCCACTCTTTTCACCTTCTTCCTAAGCCGCCTCATGTCTTGCATCATGTCCTAGATTCTTGGATCCTGGCCGAGACACGATCCACTGCCGTGCCATTGAACGTCAGCATTGAGACCTGCCTGAGTCCGAATGGCAGGGATGAGAAGAACAGCACCTGGACCCTTCTGCAGTTGGTTCGCTATGGGACGCCCTTCTCCTGTCGTGGTTCAGACCACCACATTTACCAATCACAGGCTGCTCAGTATGCCACTTGCGGTGCTCCCTTTGCCTCCTTCTGCGCGCATAACCAAGGAATCCTTCAGCACACCTGTCATGTGCTTGCCACACAGTCGCCAAACTCTCAGAAAGGCTTCCTTGCATCTTGCAACAGCAGTGTTTTCACAGAATGTGATGCCTTGCCAGTGGGATGACTATGCATGCAGATATTCTTACATTGTCCAACCAGTATCTCAGAGTGCGCTGACCAGCTGATGCACATACCAATGTAGCAGTTTCTACTCTGTTCCAGGCAGTACACAGGACAAAAGAGTGTGTGCATTCCCTTATAGTGCAGCATAGTTTGCAGCACGGCCCAGCAGCAGCAACTGGATTCTTGTGCAGCAGCGCCAATTGCCGTGAATCTTACCTGCTACAGCGCTTTGCGGCCTTGGCTGTCCTCCTGGACAGCTGCTCGCAGGAGGGCCCTCGCCTTGTGTCCAACCTGAATGCCCTCCCACTGCCAGAATCTGCTTATATGCTTTCCTGTCCAAATAGACCACCATGCCCTGGCAATCACCCTGGCTCACTGCTAGGACTGTGTTCATGGCACTTGTGCTATAAACCTTTCCTTGTCCTCCTTTTGTCCCAGCTGCCCTCTGTAGACCCACGATTATAAGTAATTACTTCCCAGCCATGCAGTCTCGGCTGCCAGATCTCTCCCCAAAAATGGCTCCTTGACTTCCAATGCAGTCGCATTATGCCACAACTCCATTATCTGTGTGCACTCAGGTGCACCCTTCTACTCTCAGCCTGCTATCTGAACTCCCTCTCGCTGTGAAGCAAACTGCGGCATACACCATTAGCAGGTTGCTTCAGTGTAGAGTTTCAGCTCCTCATCTGCGCCTCCTGCTCTGCCACATACAAGGCATCCTTCGACACAGCATGTGCTTGCTACAGCAGCGAGACGGTCTCGCACAAGGATGCGGCAGGGATGAGCACACACCCATGTTGTGCGCACCTTTAACCAATCATCCACCGCACAGCAGCTGTCTCCAGCCTTCTGCCTGCATTGTCCAAGCAACCTAGCATGCCAGAACTAAGCAGCAGTATCTCGTGAGCCTCAGAACACTGGAACGGCTCTCTGCAGGTATTCAAGTTTTCCCACCCAGAGCGCGGTCCTCACTGCTCGCAACTACCCAATGAGCTTCCTATGCACAATTGCTAGACTAGAAAAGGACTGCATTGGTGTTGTTTGCCCTGGAGCAGCAGCCCCTGTTTGGACATTTCACCCACCCCGCGGGGTATCAAGTCATACAGGCGCACTCTTCGCCTGCCATCCTAGTGTCTCTATCAGGCCCTGTGGTTCCATAGCACTTTTGTTGCGCCTGTTCAAGATCTGGTCCTGGTTCGTCTTGCGGCTGATCTGGCACACCCGCTAGCCTTGACTTGGGCCTATCCGCCATTCGCCGAGGATACCTCACAAACCTCCCGATCTCACACTCCAGGCATTTGCCAGACACCATTGGTGCGTCAGGAAAGCTGCTGTCCCTACACCAACATGGAATTGCCAATGAAAGCACACACTGGGCGCCAAGCGCACCGCCACCTTCGTATCCTAGTCAGGCGTGTCCGCCACAGGTCAGCTGCATTGATCTATTGAGCAGCGGCGACAGCTTGCTCCGCGCACTCGGAATTCCTTCGCGAGGTGGGCTTGCAACTGAGCGTCAAAGTCCTGAAATCCCCGCCGGTCGTGACCTTAGGACCACGTGGCACCTGCGAGGCATTGCTCGACATGTTAGAACGAGACAGTGCTTGATGAGGCGGAAACACCCTGCCACGCCAGAGGGCATGCATGTACAGGTACAGGGGTTTGCCAGCGTTGGTTAATGGAGAAGTACAACAGCGAAACATCCAAGGTTCCACGTGCGGACGCAAAATGCGGCGATGCAGAAAGGTGTGGCTCGCGGGCAACATCGCTGCAATCACAATTTGCTGCAACGGCAATTGGTGATCCCCTCCATGGGGTGCACGAAAAGGGGTATGAGAGTTATTGCAGCGTAATATCTTTTTCGAATGGTGAGAAACAAATTGGAATCCAAATAAACCTCCAAATTTGGTGAAGGAAGTCGTATTGTAACTAGTGCTCAAAATGGATCGGTGGCCGAATGGAAGCAGGTTGCCTTGGGCACAAACACCAACCTGAATGCTCTCCCAGCGTGGACGCCTCGGTGGACCTGGGCAAGGCACACGGCCGTGCTTTGCTGCCTTCAAGCACTGCCGCCGCCACGGCCACGCTCGCAGGAGCTCTGCGACACCATGTTGGCCAATCTCCAGTCCACCACTCTTCCACCTGGGACATCATCCAGCTCTCCTCGGCACACCGGGGTGCTGAACGCTGAACGGCGAGGCCCTCAAACACTTTCACAGCAATCATACTTTGTTGCTGCAACGAGGGTGATGCCCTTAGCAATGTTGCATGCAAGTGGCCATCGATCTCCCCTCTTCTTCGGCTGGCCGATCGACTCATTGTGGGCATGACTCACTTTCGCCTCCAATGCTCCGTTCAAGGTGACGTTAAGTCATCGCGGTTTTGATTTTGTTTGTAAAGTCGGTCGATGTTGATTTGCTTATGACTCGCCTCATCGACAGGAATCATGGCACAGTCACGGAGCCCTCAACTCACGTCATCATCTCATTCGCGCATCGGCCACCGGTCCCGTGCATTGTGACATCCTCATGACACTGCGCACAGTCACAGCGTTCTTTTGAAATTCAAGTCACAATAATAGTTATTGTTACTTCGGCCCAAACCAATTGCCTTCTGTGAATTTGGCAAATGAATTCTCCTTCACGGCGAATTCAGGTATTAGTGAGATTTCACCAAACTCGAAGGCATGTGTTTAGACCTTGAAACTTGAAATTCACTCCATGTACTGCAGGGCTATTAAGACCGAAAATGAATTCAATGCACTGAACATTGTGAACACAAGGATTTTTAGGACAATGCCTAGAAAAGTACGGAATCAATGAATTTCATTACTTTTAAAGTGTAGAAAAATCATCGGATGTCAATTTGGCACGGCAGACAAAAAGGCATGCGAACGTGCATCACTCCAGCGGGCAAGATTGTGGAATCCATGTGTATTTATTTTTCCTTCTTCTATTATGGTTGTTGTGTTTCTTGTTCATTGTGGATCGGTGACCGAATCTCAACTGGGTGCCTTGGGCAAAAACACTCACTTGCACATCTCCTATAAATGTGGACGCCTGGGTGAACGTGGACAAGGCACACGGACGTGCTTCGCTGCCTCCGAGCATTGCCGCCGCCACGGCCAACCTCGCTGGTGCTCCGCGGCACCGTGTCGACCAGCCTCCCAGTCCACCACTCTTCCGCCAGGGGCAACATCAATGTCGCGCAGCTGTGCAGCACAAGGGTGCAGAATGCGTTGGCAGGGTCTTCAAGTATTGCGGCTGAGATACCTACATCTGCCAAAATGTACACAGCCGGTTCCCATTTGTCGGTTCTGCTTCACATGGCCATTGGCCACTGAGCTCCTCAGAAATGCTTCAGCTGCTCAGTGCGCTGTGAACGTCGGTGCCCCTCCGGCCACCAAGGCTGGCCAATAGAAACAACGTTTGGTGGGTTTCAAACGCCAGGAATTCCTGTGTTCGAACACAAGCATCCATTTGCCTCCGTTTGAAAAGAAAAAGCGACGCCCGTAAAGGCCATGCCAGAACAACTTGAACACATTGTTTTCAAGTCACTCAATTTCATGGTTGCCAATGATAACTCACCTTCTTTCCAAGGCCGTCTCAGAGTTTCCGGTGGTATATTTCCCAGTTTCTATTTCCAAATCTTACATCACAGTTGACCTGGGCTCCGCCATCGCCGTATCCTGGTCCGGCGCCTTCGCCACAGCCCAGCGGTCCTAAACTGCCAGGCCCGGAAAAACGACAGTCTGCGTTGACGATGAGATGCGTTCCGGAAGCCTCACGGCGGTTCTCAGGCGCTGGATGCACAAAAAGGTATCAATTCCTCGATCCGCATTGGCGATGGCCTTAGGGTTCCCGTCCCCTTCCCCGTTTTAATGTTCAATGCCAAATCGGCAAGGCAAAGGAAGCGTCCATATGTGCATCGCTCCGGCGAGGCTGTGGAAACAATGTTTGCTTCATTATTTCTTTATTCAATTCACGCTGTGTTTCCTGTTTATTGTCGATCGGTGAACGAGTCGCAACTGGGTGCCTTGGGGCGAAAAAAAACTCACCTGCACATCCCCAACAAATGTGGACGCCTGGGTGGACCTGGACAAGACACACGGACGTGCTTCGCTGCCTTTGAGTATTGCCGCCACCACGGCCAACTTCGCTGGCGCTCCGCGGCACCGCGTTGTCCAGACTCCCAGTCCACCACTCTTCCGCCGGGGACATCATCAATGTTGCGCTCACAATTGACCCTTCTTTTCTTTCATTCCCTTGTCTCTTTTCATAAGCTCTTGCTCCGCAGTTGCCCTTGAGCTCTGCAATCGCTGCATCTTGGTCAGGCGTCACCGCCACAGCCCAGCGGCTATCAACTGCCCAGATAAACCAGATAAGCGACGGTGTGTTCCGACGCTGCATATTCGTTCCGCCACCCCCTTTTGCCCTTCCCTCCCAGAGAATCTCCGGCAGAGGTGCTGGAAACTGCATTTACAACAAGCCATACATTCTTGGGTCCCCGCTGGCGGTGGCGTGAGGCTCTCCTTCACGTTTGATTCTGCATATATTATTCATGACAGTATTTAAACCGCAGAATGAAGCGGTGCAGGACAAGGCAGACACACACTGCCAGATGCATGGGATCATGTGCACTGGATGCCGGTGTAGGATGACTCCACAGTCATACTACAAATGTGCAAGTCGTCGAGCTGTCAAAAACAGACATGAAATGCAGCATGTGCTTTGTATTGCATGTGTATAGCTCTTGAAGAAGATCACAACAATCACGCTCTGTTGCTGCAACCAGTGGTGATACCCTTTGCAACGGTGCATGCAAGTTGAACATCGTTCTCCTGAGTATTTGTCTGGCTAATCACCTCGTTTTGGGCACTGACATGACCCATTTTCACCTTCGATGTTCCGTTCAAGATGACGTTTGATCATGGCAGTCATGCCGGCTCCAGTTGTCTTCAGTTGTCAGCTCGCCATTACGAAAACGAAGAGTAGCACTGCCTCGGAGGCATCACTCCACATCTTCATCTCATCCCCGCATTGGCCAACACCCCAATTATTGCAAGGCTCTCATGAAGCTGCACACGGCCAAACTGCCTTTTCGCAATTAATACTACGTACATCGTTATCAACAATAACTGCGATGATATTTATGAGTACATTGCACATATATTTTTGTGTACACATACATTTATATTTCCATCATCGACATTTTTGTTACTTCTTCCCATACTAACTGTCTTCTTCGACTTTGGTGCATAGCTTCTCCACCGCAGAAATTTCGGTTATCATTGAAATTTTCCAAAATTGTGGCCATGAGCTTGGACTCTGATTAAATTTCAGATCATATACGCCGGGGGTATGAATTCCCCAAATCAAGTCAGAACACTGAACATTTCCAGCCAATGTTATCAATTACAAAGCTTTCAATAATTTTGAATTAGTGAAAATACTACAAAACCATCAGATTACAATTCGACGCGGCCAACAAAATATCTGGATGTGCATCACTCCAGCAAGTATGGCGCCGGAAGCAATGTGCATTCATTATACCTTGGTTATTTTTGATGCCGTCGTTGATGTTATTCGTTTGTGGGACGGTGGCCGGATCGCGGCTGGGCGCGTAACCGAAAGCCACCTGGTTCCTCCCCTACAGTGCGGACGCCTCGTAGACTTGGACAAGGCACACGGCCATGCTTCGTCGCCTTCGGGCACTGCCGCCGCCACGGCCAAGCTCGATGGCTCTCTGCGGCACCGTGTTGGCCAGACTCCCAGTCCACCCCTCTTCCGCCAGGGCCTTCATACGCGTCGCGCAGCTCACCAAGGCTCCCCGGGCGCTGAACGCGCCGCAGCTTCGGAAGGGGCCGAGACCAGTGCACCCGCCGAAACGCGCACAATCGAAGTCGGCACATCGCTCCCTCCTTCCCGCAACAAACGGCCAACCGCCAGCCCAGATCAGTGGCGCTGCGGAACACTGACGGCACAGCACTCGCCACCTCAACGCCTGAAAGGAGCCGCGTGCGGCGGGCGACGAGGCTTTGCGTTCGTCGTCTCAACGCCATCGACATCAATCAAGAGTGGCCTCTTTTCGTGGCAGCCACGCGCGGCGAGCGCACTCACCTGACCGCCTCCGCCCGCCCCTCCTCTCCCCTCCAGAGTCGTCGCTCGCGCCATCCGTCCCCCGGGGCAGCGGCCCCGCCCTAGGGCCACAGCACTCAACAGGGCGCCGGCGATGGGCAGGCATCGCCCAGGTGTGCCCTTCCGAAAGCTTTCGCGAGGGCTCAGCCGAAGCCAGCCGCAGCTGACGCTTCTCGCTGGCGTTGTTGCGCGACTCGCGCTCAGGGGCGGCGGCTGCGCCTTTCGTAGGCTGCGGCACCCTCGGTAACTGCTAACCGCCAAGCGCCAGCCAACTGCCAGCCACCCGGCAGCTCTGCCGGCGCCCGTGTCGGAAGTGCCGCCAGGCGTTATTGGCCACCCGCAAAGCCCCGCCCTCGCAGCGCTGCCGCTGACGCAAGCCCATGTGTGTGCGAGCTCCCAATGAGCAACGATTCAATGGCTGCTTGGAGTTCACTTGTGCTTCTGCATCTATTCCCCTAATCTTGGAGTTGTGTTGAACAGACCATGGTGATTCTTGGGGAAAGAAACGGAGCTGATGGCTACCTTCGCTCCTGGACATGAGTTTTGTCTTCATCAGTACACACTTAAGACTAGGGGCAACCAAAAATTTTTCCTCTGATAGTGTTTGGAAGCTCGCTAGAATTTGCTAACAGGCTGTCTTTGACAACCACAATTTCAAACATGAGGAAAAACTGCCATTTTAGGAATTTGAGAATACCACACATGACACTCGATGCGCAACAGCTTTGGGTGGGGATCTGGTTGTTGGCTTCCTGTTCAGCACAGGAAGCGGTTCTATGATTGTTGAATTGAAACCGGTTTGGCAGCAATGCACAGATTACTGCCTTCCCAGCATTGGTTGTCATTGACAAGACTCTAAAAACAATCAAGATAGCGCAATGTGACATAAGCAGAGGGCGATTTGCATTGTAGTATAAAGGAGTACGGAGTATATTTTGAAATGTACTTGCATATCTCATATATTGCATCATTCTAGTTGCCATTCCAGTTCTATCATGACCAATGCTTTTGATTACAAGCAATATGCAAGGAAGAAAAGCATACTTCCTCCATTCCCCAAGGTTTGGCAGTTATGATTTGGGGTCTTGGAAAATACCACTAAAGCATCTCCAAGAATGCTCAAATTTTGGCTACATGTTGATGTTACGAATAGGATGTGGGTGTGGGGTTCCTGCCCTCTTTGAGCGGCGGACCCGCCTCGCCGGGCACCTAGGTCCTTACAGGGCACCTAGGCGGGACCACCCCTCCTACTCCCGTATCCTAATATGGATAAAGGTTACAGTGGGTGAGGAATAGTACGTGCCTTGGGCAGGGCGTCCCCCACACCAAGGGCCATTAGTAGGACGTCTCCCACATCAGGCTGGTGCGTGTAACATTCGTCCCCCTCAGGGAGAGGGGCGTCCTCGTCCCAGTATAAGTGGATACGGGAGCAGAAACATTGTATGTATGTTGGTGGAACTGGCTGTGCGATTTGCCACATGCCCAGTTAACAAAACACAACACACAAAACAATTTTGGATGAAGAGAAAGAGTGGTTGTTTTACATGACCGTCCCGACCTTTACAACCCTCATTAAAACTCTTCCTCAGCCAAGTGGCTGGAAATGTTTGACCTCCCGGCCTTTCATCGGCGACCACGATGCCGAGTACCACCAAAAGCCCACGCCGGTACAGATCGGCCCGGTGCGGCACCCCGCCGTCGCCCACGTCCTCGTGCACGCTCAGGCGCACGGGGAAATGGCACGTAGGGGTCGGCGGTCTCCAACCTCTCCCCGTTGAGGATCGCAACGGACATGGCGTTCATGTGTCCCAACTGCGACCTTGCACGGGGGGCAGTATACCCAGTGTTTTTCTGGGCCCAGCGCAAGAGAACCTGTCAAAAGCATAAGCACACATGAGCATGTTTCAGTATGTACATCCCGTACTTCATGCAGTTTGCATTCGCATCACAGGTGTTCTGCCATTTTCAAATGCTTGAATCAATTCCTGTGCATTTGCAACTGACTTTGCTGATTCCCAGCTGTTATGCTCATGTCCATATCCCAGCCATTTGACAAGGTACTCAACATAGTTTTTGCGTCTCCCACGCTTTTTAATCCTTTTATCAAGGATACGTTCAACTTCGTACTCCAGTTCACCTTCGATCTCGATAGGTACTGGGGGTGGCTGTACTCTGCCACTTGCTTTATAAGGCTTAATCTTCGATACATGAAATACTGGATGTATCCTATGCATGCTTTCCGGGAGTTCTAGTTGATATGCGACAGAACCTATCCGGTCGAGGATGGTGAAGGGCCCAATCCACCTCGGTAATAATTTTCGAGTTCCAGGGTGCTTGAGGGTGATATGTTGTGTCGAAAGGAGGACGTCGTCTCCTTTATTAAACGACACTTCCCTCCGATGGCGGTCAGCATGCTTCGACTGCCTATCTCGTGCTTTTTCCAAGCATGCCCTGGCCCCTTTTTTAGCGCTGTTTGGACACGGTGATCAAATCGTGTCACTGCTGGTAATCCCTCCACGAGGGGTGTACCAGACTGCCTCAAATAAGGCTGCTGTGCCCTCTCAATGGCCACTGCCAAGCCGCGGGCATTCGGATTGTCATAGCCCTTTAAAGGCTTCCGAATTTGCACACCAAGAGCTAAGGGACTCTTTGGGTGCCTCCCGTAATTCAGATAGAACAGGGTTTCTTGGGTGGAACTGTTTTTCGAGTTGTTCATTGCAAACTCGGCCATGGCTAACAGTTCATCCCACGCGTCATGGTCAGAACGCGTATAACTGCGTAAGTAATCCTCCAGAACCCGATTCATGACTTCGGTCTGGCCATCCGTCTGTGGATGGTACGCAGTGCTCGTGTTGAGCTGGATCTTCCACCTCTCGGCCAGGTACCGGTAAAACCTGGAAGTGAACCGAACGTCTCTGTCGGACACTATCTGAGAGGGGAGGCCGTGGTGCCTTATCACATTCTGCACCAACAGGTCAGCTGCTCCTTCTGCGGAGAGCTCGGTGGTCGTAGCTGCAAGGCGGACCATTTTGGTCAGTCTATCGACGAACACGACGATAGCATCATGACCTCCCTTAGGTTTTGGCAGTTGTGTAATGAAGTCCATGGACAACTCTGTCCATGGCTCCTCAGGAATGCCCAGTGGCTGTAATAAGCCTGGGGTCTTATGACGAGGGTACTTAACCTGTTGACAAACCAGGCAAGTATCGACGCACTGGTGTACTTCTCGTCGCATTCCTGGCCACCAGTGATGCCGCTGGACCAAGTCCAGGGTCTTGGCTTGACCAAAGTGCCCAGCACTTGGATGGTCATGAGCCAACTGGCAGATCTCAGTCCGCAGACTGGGAGACTCAGGGATATACACCTGAGTGTCTCGCAGCCACAACCCGTCTGTACAGCGCATGTCTTGCTGCTGTCTAACAGACGCAAGCTGGGGATCCTCGCCATAGGCCTGACGGATCCTGGAGGCTAGATCTTTGGCCTCTACCGTTTCAGTTGCCTCTTTTTGGCTGCCCCGCTTATGTTTTACTCTTAAGCCACATACAACTAGTTGACTTTTCCTCTTAACCTCCTGCTCATCGGGCGATGGAGGAATGCGAGAGAGTGGATCAGCCACATTCTTTCGCCCTGGGCGGTATTCCCAGTCAAAGTCAAACTGTTGTAAGATTTCTGACCACCTGGCCTGTCTGCGGCTCAGTTGTGGTTGTGACTTAAGGTAGGTCAACGGACAGTGGTCCGTTACGAGTTTGAAGCATGTTCCTTCAAGGTAACATCTCCACAACTGGACAGCATGGACCGAAGCTAAAGCTTCCTGGTCTGTCACGCTGTAGTTCAACTCCGCTGGGAGGAACTTTCGACTCGCATAACAAATAGGGTGATTGTCCTGCATCAGGACCGCCCCCACAGCAGTTTGTGAGGCATCGGTGATGACCTCAAATGGTCTCTCAGGATCTGGCATTTTGAGCAAAGGAGCCGTGGTCAAACACTCCTTGATGTGCTCAAATGTTGACTGACATTTCGACGTCCACTCCCACTTACCATTCTGTTTGGTCAAGTCTGTCAAGGGAGTCGCCATTTTCGAATAGCCCTGAATGAACTTTCGAAAGTAATTTGCCAGTCCGAGGAACTGCTGTACGTGTTTCACGCACTGAGGTACAGGCCAGTTCTTCACCTTTTCAATCCCTTCGGGATCTGGGCGAATTCCTTCTTGAGACACGATGTGTCCCAGGTAGGAGATCTCCTCCTTATTGAACTGGCACTTGTGCATTCGGCAGTATAACTTTTGCTGTCGTAACACTTCTAACACCTGCCGAAGGTGTTGTATGTGTTCTTCAGCAATTCGGCTAAACACCAAGATATCGTCCAAGTAAACTAGGACGTGTTTGCCAAGTTGATCACCAAATATATGGTGCATCGTCTGCTGGAATATCGCAGGGGCATTCGCAAGTCCAAAGGTAAGTACTTTGAACTCGTACAAGCCCAATGGCGTAACAAACGCCGTTTTGGCACAATCTGCCTTATCGATCCGTAATTGGTAGTACCCTTGCTGCAAGTCAATAGCCGAGAACACCTTGGCTCCTTGCAGTTGATCCAATAGGGTATCTATTCTCGGAATCGGCCACTTATTCTTGATAGTGGCTTTGTTCAATGCCCGGTAATCAATACACATTCGGAGGCTGCCATCTGGCTTAGGAACGAAAAGTACAGGGGCCCCAAAGGGACTACTGCTTTCCATAATCAGACCTTTCCTCAACAGGTAATCCACCTGTGATCGGATCTCCTCCATTTCCTTCGGGCTGTACCGGAAAGCTGGTCGCTTAACCGGTTTGGTCCCTTCCTCCAATGGGATAGTTAATGACACTCCTCTGTCTGGAGGTAATCCCTCAGGGAGTTCATCAGGGAACAAATCTTTATACTCCTCCAAGAGGGCTGTGATCTGTGCTGATGGAACAGCATAAGTTGTGGTCTCCCGACCTGATGTGGCCAAAGGGCCTGGTGCGTCCCCCTCAGGGAGGTCGCCGACCCGGCGAACCAAAACCAAGCGTAATGGAGAACCACGCTGGTAGGCTCGACGAGCAAAACCCAGCGAACACAAATGACCCAACCGGCGGGCCGGTAAGGAAGTAGAAACAGTGGAACGGGGAGTACTACGAAGAGTAATCTCACGTCCACGAGAAACGACACGGATTTGACCACGACGATAATCAATGACACCGGCATGCTCATAGAGCCAATTGTCGCCGAGGATAATGTCATAGTCGTCAGAAAGGTCAATGACCAGGCAACGGACTGTGTCCTTGTAGCCTTGAATAGTCAAGGGGACATCAACAACCCCCAAAGATGGGAGGGATGTCCCATCCGCTAATAGCACTTCACTTTCCATGTGAGGATCATCCACACGTGGAGGTGTGGAGAACTCCGTGGGATCCACAATGTGTCGCGTCGCACGTGCCATACGGCGAAGGCGATTAATGCGACGAAGCTGTCGATTAGACAGTGCATGTGGCGAACGGGGCTTTAAGCCTAACCGACGACAACACGTCGGGTTGATGTACGCGGTGCCAGTGGCCCCGGTATCAAAAAGAATTGAGGCGGGCTGGTGCCCGACCTGGCCGGTAAACGTCAAACGAGGCTGGTCTTGTGAGACCCCTCTGATGCGGTGTTCCGCTGATCCCACAAAGGGTTGATAATATACGTTTACAGGCCAAGGAATGCGAGGCATTTCCTTGCGACCAGGACGATCATCCTGCGGTTGTGTAAACAACCGGGTACCCTTTGGGTAATGTACCAGAATGCGCAAGGTGCGCAACCGGGGATCGTCCGTAAACGTTCGCCATGCAGGCAGTAATATACATGCGCCTACTTGTGTAGGAGCTTTTGCTCTTTCAGCAAAGTAATGGTCCAAAAAGGACGCTGCCTTTTGGAAAGGTGGATTAATCCACGCAAATTCATGAGCGAGTGGTTTCCGTAGGAAACTGTCGGCTCTTGAGCAATATCGTTCGCAAAGTGCGTTATCCCCATTGGGGTTGGCACATGCATCAAGTGTGAAACGATATGCAATCAGTGATTGAATGTGCTGAAAATGCTTAGGATGCAACATGCGATCAGAACGATCGAGATCACTGCGAGGACCCTTTTTGGTCCTGTCCGGCTGCGCCGGTGTGTGAGACAATTTCATCACACGATTCACAGCAATTTGTGCAGCTCGCACTTTCGGAACAGGAATCACCGGTGCTGCATTCATGCGCACATCCATCGGTGCAGTTCGCAGTTTCACACTGGTGATATTATGCTTTCGCATTGCCAAACACAGTTTGGTGGAATCATGTAACGCTGACACGCGTTTGCGAGCGGGACTCACTGGCATCTGCGGGAGTACTCCACGCCCTTCGCATTCGCGAGGATGGTCAGCTGAGTAGGGCTTGAAGCACTTATAACAGCGTCCAGCCCGCTTCAAGACTTCCAACGTTGTGTCGCGTAATTGCGCACTGTTGGTGACCAACTTTTCTTCCATTGGGTCGCGGATATCGGCCAGCGGCTCGTAGTTCCGCTCCCCATGCGAAGCCTGCGACTGCATTTTCATAGCAACACGAGAACCTTTGTAAGTCGTCCCTCCTTGACCTCTCGGTCTGTTATTCAAAACTGATTTGCCATGACGATCCACTTTCAATGCGTGGTATTTTTGAATAACTCTGTTAGGAGCAAGACGATTACTCGTGTGCGGTTTGCCATCCCGGCTTTCATTTCGACGAGCGCCATATGCCTTGTATTCTTGGTCATATGTTGGTCCCACTTTATATAAATGCGCCCTCAGGCTGGCATAAGTGGTCCATTGCTCATCATCTTTATTTAAGAGGCATTTCCTCTTAATATCTGGACGGAGTCCAGTATACAATACATGCAACTTGGAAAAATCATCAAGTTCGTTCTCACACTTGAGAAACATTTGTTCCAAGAGCTGCATGTATTTGATTGTATCGGGACCCGAGGTCCCTGCCTTTGTAAAGGCTGCTATTTCCGACCGAATTTCGAAGTCAGAACATTTATGATCATAAAGTGTCTCCATGCCATACTTAAACTGTTCCCATGACAGTTGAAAGTCTGGCTGTGAGAGCACTTCTGCATCAATTGTTATTCCCCATATGTGTCCCAACTGAGCTAGTAGGCCATGTTTCACTGACTCTTCAAGAGTATTCAGTGCTATCCATCCCCATTGTGTCCGGGGTGCCATAGTGGTTTTGAAATACATGATGATTTCTTGTAACCACTTGGTTAAGGCCTGCTTATCTTCATTCCATTTTGGGGGTTTCATGCCCTGACTGTTCATCTTAGGCATTTCATGCTCACCTGAGCTTCCCTTCCGGGTTCGTAATAAACTGGCGCATATGGAATCTCCTGCGCCGCTGCCAAATAGGCTTGACCGGTATAACCCGGCCCTTGGGGATTGTACCCCTCCGGAGGCGGTGGAGGCCCCATTTCCGCCCGATGTGGCTCAACCGCCTGATCACCCTCCAGCCCAAACAGAAATTCCTCATGTGGAGGTTCCTGGGTCTGGAAATGACCGGGCGGGTACTCGTACACCCTCTCGTAACCTCCCGATCCGGATGGATGGGATAATCCACTGTAAGCGGGTGTTGGGTACTCCTCTTGTCTTGGGGCGATTTCCGCCTGTGGTACCCTTCCGGGTTGGTATGCCCTCCCGGGCTGTGCTGCCATCCCTGGCTGATAGTACCGAACTGGCGGATACACAGCTGACTCCGGCGCAAATGGAGACATCTCCTGCAGCCTTTGAATCTTTTGCTGCGTCGTTTGCACAGGAGGCTGTGATGTCCGCTGTCCAGCCTGCCCCATTGTATAAGGCCGCACCGGCTGTCTTGGCGCCATTTCTGGCTGAGCCGCTGGACGAGCCGGTGTGGAGGGACCTGCCTGCATCGATGGTCCCGGGGGCATTTGCACTGATCCCTCTTCAGGGACTTTTCGGCCAGTTCTCTGGATGGCCTGCCATTCCATGGCTGCTTCCTGACCCTCTGGCACGTATATCCCCAGTGCCGTCTGCTGCGCATCAAAGAGGCCACGCAGCTTCCCGGGTATACGTTGGAGAGCGTCCCTTGGGACTTGGGCCCTGTATGGGGCATGTCCTCCACGGGGATGATAATACCCCTTAAAGTATACCCCTCCATGAGGGTCATGAAAGGCGCCCAGCGTATCCCAAAAGCCCCTCGTGTCCTGTATGACAGTGACACGCATCACTGGGGTGGGCTTTGCAGCCTCGTGCGGCACCTTGGCACGTCCACTTTGATCAGCCGCCATTTGCTGGGCGCGGCGTTCCTGGTATCCAGGCCCCGGTTTCGCCGGTTTGTAGGCAATTTCCTGCCGTCCATGAGAAATCTGCTTTGCTTCTTGCAGCTCCAGATATGCTACATAGTCTTCATCCCCCATCAAGGAACGAAGCTGTGCAGCTTTCTCTGCATCCGCCTTTGCTTTCTGCAAAGCAGCTTCCTGCCTCTGCAGGATCTCATAGGTCTCCCGTCTTTCCCGGGGAATTGGACTGGCAGGTTCACCTGCTGAACCGAGATACACAATCTCATCGTTACCGGCAGAATCACCAACTTCTGCACGGTTACGCGTCTGTGTATTCTTCACAACAGGTCGCAGCAAAGACAGTTCAACAGGATGATTACCTGAAACTGGCCTTTGCGGGCCTTTGGATTCCTCCTTTGCCTTTCTAGGCTGTACTCTCGCCTCTGCAGGCGGGTCTTTTGCCTTATCATGCTGTTCTTTCGCCTTTGCTTCTCCAAGCGGGGTCTCCCTCTCCGGCATCCTTTGCACCTTAGGACCGCTGGTTACCACAACCGATGGCGATGCCGGCTCCTATTGGATAGGGACAAAGCGGGCAGGGTGGTTTACACCACTGTCACTGCCGCTACTGTCCTGCTGGTCTGCCCAGCGGGTGGAGGTCCCCTCCTTGGCAATACGGGCAAAGGCCTTAGCCTGCTCGGCCGGGTCCAGCTCATCGACCTTGGGCTGTACCTCCAGGCGCTGCGCCTTTGGCTGCCTCCTGCGGAGAAAAACCGCTTGATCTCAGCCTTGCGCTGGCGTTTGTGAGCTCGCTTACGCTCATACTTTTCAGGATTCAATTGACGATCCCGCTCACGTCGCAGCGCTTTCAACTCTCTCCGCTGTTTGGCCTTTCTGGCCTTTTGCTTGTCTAATTTCTTTGCACGAGCAAAACGATCTCGGTTACGAATCCGTCGTCTCTCCTTCTCCATTCTATGCACTTGTGCACGGGTTGACATATCACCCGGCAAAGGAGAAGCACATGATGAGAACGACAATTCCGAGACCTCCTCCCACCGCTCGTGGGGATCATTAGGGTCTGGTCTCTCTGGACTCCCCTCGCTCAAGTCCCATGGTTCCGGGATATGCCTGAGCGCAAAGGCCATCTTTTCTGGCCAATTTGGGTCCTCTTTGGCAATTTGATCTGCCATTCCAGGACCATACCACCTTTGTATTCTAACCAGTCTGGCGGTGGTTAACCTTTCCCCAAACTGGTCGGTGGCCATCCGCCATCCCTCGTCAAGCTCATCGACGAGATCACTGTGGAACTTTGTCCACATTGCACGGCACGGTGGTTGCCGGCTATATGGATCTCGAGTGTCTGGAACGAACTCCAGCACCCTTGAGCTTTCACCCGGCCCCCATTCTGGTAGCGCAAGCCTCCGAGGGCTCCAATTATGGCCTCCCGGCCTTGGCGGACTTTTTCCGCAAACAGCTTGAGCGCTTTCTGTGAGCGACTCATCTCCAGTCCCGTCCGATCCACTAGGTGTTCTCACATACACCTGGGATTTGAGCCGTAGCTCCGGGATCTTGACCTTCCGGCCTTGCATTCTCTCAGCTCGCCCTAAGGCTTTGGCCTCCCGGCCTTGATATGGAGATTTCTCACTTTCCATCGGCCGCTCACCTGGCGATGGACTCTTCCGCTTGGGGCGCTGCTTGCCAGCAACCTTCCAGTCTTCCTCTGAAATGGTTGGCATGGGCAGCTCCGACGGACTGGGGGCCCTCACAGCTGGCACCACCTGTTGGGCGCTTCTCTCTTCTGCCTCCTGGGCCCGCTGTTTTTGCTTCAGGAGGCGGTCACTCAACGCCTTGACTTGGTCTTCGGCGGAGGTTTTGGCTTCTTGGGCCTCGCGGCTCTGCTGCTTCGCCTTCTTCATGGCCAGCTCTTTCTCTCGAGCTTCTTTCTTGGCCTTGTTGGCGGCGATCTCCAGCGAGGCGATCCTCTCGGCGGTCTCTTCATCCCGCTTCGCTCTCGCCTTCTCGGCCGCGGTATCCGCCATCTTCTGCAGGAGCTCTTTGATACCAGGGATCTTCAGCAACGTCGCCGCCGCCTCAGCGTCCTGGTCTTGCTCCTGTGTCTTCTCCGCCGCCGGCGGGGTATCCACTCCTTCCATCGGCTCATCTTCTGCTGCGGGTGCCGATGTGGCTGTGGAGGGTCCAGCCATGTCCTCCCGGACTGTTACACCTCCGGGCCCATCCCGGGCTTGTCCAGTTCCTTGCCCATCCCGGGCTGTTTCAATCGCCTGCCCATCTTGGGCTTGTCCTTCCCCCTGCCCATCCCGGGCTTGTTCCTCCGATTCCTCAGCCTCCATGGAGGAGGCCGGGGAAGGGCTCCGGCGTCTTGTACTCTCGCGCGCTCCCAGGTGGAAGCGTGGCTGCCACCCTCAGGCGGCTCCGAAACCAAATGTTACGAATAGGATGTGGGTGTGGGGTTCCTGCCCTCTTTGAGCCGCGGACCCGCCTCGCCGGGCACCTAGGTCCTTACGGGGCACCTAGGCGGGACCACCCCTCCTACTCCCGTATCCTAATATGGATAAAGGTTACAGTGGGTGAGGAATAGTACGTGCCTTGGGCAGGGCGTCCCCCACACCAAGGGCCATTAGTAGGACGTCTCCCACATCAGGCTGGTGCGCGTAACAGTTGAAGTTTGTGTCAATTTTGATGCACAAGATTTTGGATCAATCGGCTAAGTATTGAGGGAAATGTGGTCCCTCCGACATAGGCACGTTAAACCAGATGTCTTGTTGTGGTGCAAAGATAGACAAGTTTGTCGATTATATAGGTTAGGAAGCGCCAACGTCCCACCTTGCACCTCTCCAAATTTGCTCCAGTCTTCAAGCCAAAGTGTGTGTGTATCCCTTGCTTCTCCACTACATAGCGAAGGCTCAAATTCACCATGTTCAGGGGCTATTTAAAGTCACCTAAGATTCACACAAATGTTGCCGACCGGGTCCAACAATGCAATAGGGAATATTTTCCCAATAGCTCTAGGTGCCACAACCACAACAACCTTTTATGGCAAGGCCTCATATGCCTCTACAATTGTTTTAGACAGGGCTTGTGGAGCCTTTACAGGGGATTATCCCGCAACAGACCTTCCAAGGACCATTTCTACAGCAGCATCCTCTAGTGCAGGTGCTGCCTTAGCAGCATCAACAACTCTGATGTAGGAGCTGCCACCACAACAAGAACCTTAGATATTCCTAGGAATGCAACAGCCTCACTGTAAGGGGACGCAGCTACCGGGTGCAAGCTGTGGTCCTGCAGGCCCAAGGGGCCAGCCAGTCGTACGGCAAGAGATAGGAACTTGGGTGCCAAACTTTGAGTTACAAAACAAGGAGTCAGGTGGCTATTTATAGCCACCCGAGAGCGGGGGTCTTGCAGCCCAAGAGGCGCTGCCAGAATGACACATTCAAATGTTTGTTTGTATTGTTTTGAACCCCCCGCCATGCATGTTCCCCATGTCCACTCCACTTCCCGTCATTCCCACCTGCCCTTTATTACTAACCCTCCAGGTGTACCTCCCCGTAACCTGTCCCACATGTCCTTGATCCTAAACGGTATTTACGCGTGTAGTTCGCACCTTGTTTGCTACAATAAAATATCTACTATACAACCCGGTTCCTCTCCGGGTACCCCGCTGGTCCAATATACAATGTATCTCCCGTGTTATTATACAAGACAACCCCTTTCTGCGTTAAAGTACATAACCCCCCTGAGCGTCCCTCACACCCAACCCCCCTCGCAATGAAGCGCCCTCGCGAGTTCTGATGGTCTCCCGTTGACGTCCTCCGCCAAGAGTAGTCAGGGGCGCCACAGGGTAGTCCGGTCTCCCGTCCAGCTCTCCGGTCTCCCTACGTGGGTACCACCATAGTCGTTGCCCTCGCCACTGCTGTCGCTGCCTCCGCCGCCCCTGACTGGCCACCCAGGCGGGTCAGCCAGTCTCCTCCCCAAGACGGATGTACAATGCCTGCCCATATTCATCGAGAGTCGTTGTGGTAATGTGGTTAGCAACCCGTTGGCTTCTTGCCTTGCCGAGCGGAGCTCGGCCCGTCGCCAAAGTTGTGGAGGCCATATGCGGAGCGAAGCGGAGTTTGCTAGATCAGTTGGGCTATCAATAGGGAGTAACTATAAGGGTTAGCCCTGGTACGTTGTATATTATAAACTGGTTGAGAGTAATGCATTGTAAAATAGGGACCTTCGCAGGATGGTGTATAATAGGAACCAAGGCCAGTACATAGTAAGGGGAGGAATCAACGGTTTGGGTGCCTTCTTAACACCAGGACAAGAGGGAGAGATACCACAGGGAGGCACCGTACTAGTCAACATAATAGGGGACAAGTCTCGGGACCAATGGGTCGGTGGGGCAGAAGGACAAGGGACGGAGAGTTCAAATTATGAACCTGGCGGGTATGCCAGAATTAGGGTAACTCACCCTATTCTGGTGTCGGCCTCCCTTCGGGCCCCCGCCGTCGTGAGGGGGCCTCCGATGCACGTGGTGGTTAGCCGCTCGATGCTCCGCCTCCGCCGGGTCCGAATCGTCGGACTGCGCGTGCTGGGCACGGCGCTCGTGGCGGTATGCTCGGGGACAGGCGGACTCGCGGGCTCCGCCGGCCAGGTCGGCCGAGGTCGCGGGGTCGGGTCGCGGGCGCAGTTTGCTTGCGTGAGAAAGGATCATTACTACACCGCACTCACCACATAAGTATGGTGGTAAGCTCGCGGGCCACCGGTGCGGAAAAAACTCGTGTCATGGCACCCACACCGGTGCCTTAGTGTACTGTCATTGTACCCATACACTCCGTATTCTAGTAATAAATGTCCTGACCGTTCATAATCTGATAATCACTCCCCCTTTGAGTATTTTCGTCCCGAAAATCAAATCATGAACCACCACTCGATCCACCCGTGTCCTCTATTGGTTGGTCCCTCTCAATCATCATCGGAATATCCTCGGGGGGTTTAATTTCCATCTCCGGTACCCAAGTAGCGTCCTCAATTGGCCAGCCAAGCCACAAGATAAGAAACTCACGAGTCCTCTGATTCCCTATCCGAACATATCGCCACCGGAGCAACTTTTCAATTTCGTACTCGTCATTCGCCATCTCAATTTCCGGAACAGGAGCCTGCTCACGTTGATCCCAATCACTGTCATGCCATGCCTTGAGTAGGCTCACATGAAACACGTCGTGGATATGCCAATCATCAGGAAGCTGCAGTCGGTAGGATTGGGTACCAATCCGTTCGATGATACGGAAGGGCCCCCACAAAACGTCTCCGCAGCTTTGCCGGTGTTCCACACATCCGAAGGTTCGTAGTGGATAGCATGACAAGCTGATCCACTGCGTAGGCCTCAGGGCGGTGACGACGATCGTAATATTTCTTGTGTTGCTCGTTCGCCCGGTGGAGATTGTTCCGCGCCTTGGTAAAAGTTTGATGCAGGCGCTGAGCGAAGTTAGTCACTGTCTCAACAGGAGAACTGTCAGTCCCTCTGATCAGCTCATTTGGAGTCACTGGGTGATATCCATAATTCAGAAAGAAAGGCGTGTACCCCGTGCTCCTATTTGGCTGGCTGTTCACACTAAATTCAACAATGGGTACCAATGAATCCCAATCACGAGGCTCTCCCAATTCATGCACAGTGCAATGCAGAGTTTGTTCAAAGATTGCGTTCATTCTTTCTACCAACCCTTGAGTCTGTGGGTGGTAGGCACTGCTGAATCTCAAGTCAGAACCAATCAATTTCCAAAGACTTCGCCAAAAAGCACTTGTAAATCTGCGATCACGATCGGAGTACAGTGCCTTGGGCAATCCATGAAGTTTTCCCACATGTTGCCAATACAAAAATGCAGTTTCAGATGCTGAAATCTCTTCCTTGCAGGGTACAAAATGCACCATCTTTGTGGCCCTGACGACCACTGTAAGCACAGCATCGTTACCATATTGAGTCGTAGGCAGCTTGGTAATGAAGTCCAAAGTTACCTCTGTCTACTTTTGCTCAGGTACTCTCAATGGTTGCAACTCGCCACGTGGACGTTGATATTCAGACTTCTCCAACTGACAAACTGCGCACGATAGGACATACTCTCTGATATCACCTGCCATTCCTCTCCAATACAAACCTCTCTTGGCAGTGTGCAATGTCCTCAGGTAACCTGGGTGTCCAGCATAGGGAACATCATGGAGTTCTTGGAGTAGCAACTTCTTGATCTCATGGTGGTCTGGTACCACAATTTTCCAATATTGGTCTTCGTCACTGAAGTCGCTACGATGGACAACTAACGAGTGGTGCTTCACCCTATACTTCTCCTGACCTCGGCTAACCTCTGGATTAGTGAGCGGTGCTTCGTCGATTTCCTGTAAAATCTCCGAGTATGGGCTTTCCTGTTCCAACAATTCCATCATCCTGTCTCGGAGTCGACACTCAATGTCCAGAGTGGTCCTGGTGACCAAACATCGTGCCAACGGTGCATGAGTTCCATTATTACTGCTCTCCGCTGATGACAATACTGCAGATGAACTGATTTCCTTCCTCTCAACAAACAACTGATCCAATGCAGCTTGGATGTCTTGATCTGAGGGGTTCTCACCTAGCTGTAAGATCCTTGCCAGATTGCTGTCCTCCTCCTTTGCAGCGCTACTCAGCTTTTGATCATCCATCCACCTTTGTCGTGTAAGGGCGTCTGCTGGGTTCTTCCGGCCTGGAATATGCCTGATGTCAACATCATAACTCTGCAGAACGCCAACCCACTTCCAAATACGATGGTGGACACTGGGTTGATTGGGCAGATGTCGCAGGGAACTGTGGTCAGTCTGAATAATAAACCTGCGTCCTTGTAGGAAGTAACGCCACTGTCCCACTGCCCATACGATACCCAATAACTCCCTTTCATATGCCGAGTATCGGATCTCCGCCGAGTTCAATTTCTTTGATGCATACGCAATCGGTTGGAGACCCTTTCCATGATCTTGCTGCAAGATTCCACCTACAGCAACTAAACTGGCATCCGTGGTCAATACGAATGTCTTCTCAAAATCCGGGAATATGAGGATTGGTGCCATTGTCAAAGCCACCTTGAGTTGCACAAAACTGTGTTCCTCATCCTCTCCCCAATGCCACGGCTTCTTTTCCTTGGTCAAGTCTATCAGAGGGTATGCAATGGTCGAAAACCCTCTAACAAACCGCCTGTAGAAATTGGCTAACCCCAAAAACGATCTAACATCCCGAACTCCTTGCGGTGTAGGCCATTCCACTATTGCTTTGATTTTCTCTTGAGACGGTTGCATTCCTTGGGCAGAGATAGTGAATCCCAGATACTCCACCCTGTCTTTGAGGAACTCACATTTATGCAGCCTCCCAAACAACTTGGCCTCTCTCAATCGCTGCAAGGCAATTCGCAAATACTGCCAATGTTCTTCTATCGTTCTCGAGAAGATCAGTATATCGTCGAGATACACCAGAATGAAAGAATTCAGTTCGTTCTTGAATATTTTATTCATTAACCGTTGGAATGTTGCTGGTGCATTCATCATTCCGAACGGCATTACCACAAACTCAAAATGTCCACGGTTGGTGCAAAATGCTGTCTTCTCAATTGCTCCTTCCTTCACTCCAATCTGGTAATACCCACTAGCTAAATCCAATGCAGTAAATACTCGAGCATTCCCCAATCGATCCAATAGCTCGTCAATCCGAGGCAGCGGAAAACGGTCCTTTATTGTTTGTTTATTCAGTGCCCGGTAATCAATACAAAGACGCCAACGTCCGTCTTTTTTTGGTACGAACAAGATGGGCGCACCGTAGGGACTCACCGAAGGTCGGATAAATCCCTGCTGCAACAAATCTCATAATTGCTCCTCCAGCTCATCCTGCTCCTTCGGTCCAAGACGATATGGTGGACGATTCGACGGCTCTGCATCTTCCGAGACACGAATATCAAACTCCACTGCTCGTTTGGGTGGACGCCCGGCAGGCAGCTTTTCCGGAAATACATCCTCAAATTCGTCGAGAATTGCTCGTAGCTGCTGCCGGTGCTCTGCGCTGATCGTCTCCATAATCTGTTCCTTCCGCTGTTGAACCGTCATAAAATCCTTCTTGGGGCCTGCTGACTGCAATTTCTACTTGTGGGTTTGTGTTGACCCACCATGCACTGCTCCTAGTGTAGGTGTAGTCCGATCTACTCCCCGAACCAACGCCAGGAAAACTGGTATCCCCTATCTCACCAGCTTGTTGATTTTCCTTCCTGTAATAAACTGTCTGCATCTGGACGCTTTGGATTGCGTCTTCAAGACTGGCTGGCCTTGGACCCTGGTCACTGAATTAACTGTAGCCTTGGTCTTGGTCTTTTTCACCACTGGTTGCGTCTTTTCTGTACTAGTCTTGGGCTGATCACTCCCCCGTTGAGACCGATGCCTCCAAGCAAGGGAAGATGGAGAATAGGTCCAAAAAGAGGGTGTAGACAATAAGGAAACTTGGGGAGGATGGAGTGGGGGGGGGGGTGGGCGGAAAAACTCACGTAATACCTTGACTTGGCCGGTAGTCTGACCTGGATCAATCCATCGTCCAACCACGCTCGAGGTACCCACACTGTCAGGCAAAATCAGTCGTGGGACCATCCAGTCAATAAGTGGATTGACTGTGCTGAGCCAGTTCACCCCTAAAATCATGTCGATGTCTTGCAAAATTGGGGTGACGGTCAAGTCCAGCTTCGCCACCGAGGACCCTACACAGACTGTGGCATGCGGTACCTTGCCTTGGGATAATATCTTTTTCCCATCGGCTAACTCGAGTAGACACTCGTCATGCACACAGTGAAGACCAACTCTGATTACTGCACTCGGGCTGATAAAACTTCTTGATGCACCACTATCCACCAAAGCCCGCGTATCCTTGCCGAAAATTCGACTGTTCACTATCAATAAAATCCCGTCATCGATTGTCCTACTGTTGGTACAATCACGTGGGGCAGCGTCTTGCTGCACAGCAACCCACGCGTTTCTGTCCAGCACGTCTTTCACTGGATCAATTTTCCCATGTTTACAACCCACTTTGCACAGGGTAGCAATACTGCGCCAGTCCTGTATGACGGTGGGCGCGATCTGAGCTGGCACGGTTCCGCTACCATGGCTCACCTGCACTGCTAATCGCTCGACCGCTCGCCGGCATTCCTCTGACCTCCTGCGTGCCGCCACCTGATGTCGACATCGATTTTGTCTGTTTGATTGGTGGCGCCGCTTGGACGGATGTCCCCTGACTATTCGTCCTGTTTCCTCTGCGCATGAGGCGGCCTCGGCTATCTGCCTGGTCCTTTGTAGTCGTCGTCGCTCTCGTCGTCTCTGCGTATGACTCTTGTTTTGGTCAGATTCCTCTTTTTGTTTTGCATTAGATTTTTCTCCACTTTTTGATTCGCTCATAGTCTTGCGAATCGGGAGTCGCCCAGCCCTTGTCACGTGGAGCCCGAGACGGGGCTCTACACGTTTCCCTGGGGGGGTGCTGGCTGGTCTCCAGATGTAGCATGCTGCGGCTATCCATCTTGGAGATTTGGCCCCAATGCTACGGCCATTGCGACACCCTGTCTTCCTCTGCCTCTACCTCCACGGCCACGTCCTCTGCCTCGACTAGGTTGCTGGCTCGCATTCCGCTGATTCCTCCAGCGACAATCATCTGGGTGATGATTGGTGCCCTGGCAGTGAGGACACACTGGAACGAAGGTCCTGGTTATGTTCTGCTGTCCACCTCGTCCAATAATTCCTCGACCTCGTCCTCCACGTCCTCTACGTCCACTTTGTCGACCAC